>JAUTWP010146708.1:0-11255 GCA_033042655.1 Cyathermia naticoides
ATTTTCGTGGGGCCAAAGGCAGAAGTGACTAAGTCCATTTTTGGCAAAAATGAGTTGTTCATTACAATTCTTCTTTATGCATGTTCTTTCACTGCAATAAATGTCTATGTCCTAGGCTAACTTGCTAGTGCTAAAATAGGTTATAAAGATTTGATTTTGTACATGACTCAGTGGAGTAATCAAACTTCAATCTTTTTTCTCAAAATCGTGATTTTGGACTTACCGTAGTCACTTCTGCCTTTTGCCCCACGATATCTTCTATGTTTGTTTGATCTGCACCACGCTCCATGTTTCTGATACCGATTTACAACATTTAGGTCACGCGAATAACGCCACAACATAGCTATGGTGGCCAGGTGGATGGCACCTCGAGGATTTATAGTGTATTTCTTGTGATCTAATTTAGATACAGCAAATCGGTGAGTTAGACGAATGGAGCGTACATCAAACAAACGTACAAGATATATTCTAAATGGTTAAATATTTTTAAAAAGCATATAATATTATATACGGTCGGTATATGCCCAAAACTTTGTAATCATTTATGTTCAAATTAACTTACAATAGCGTCATGTACTAGTATATAAAAATTTGAGAATATTAACAGAGTTCTTGACAGGAATACACTTAATTTATTATTAGTTTTTAGTTTAACTGCTCTCAACTGTCCATCTTGTGTACCTTTACATCATGTTTCAATTTCTAGCATCACAATATTTTTAGTGGATGCGTATTGTAGATTTATTTAAATTTCTTTGTACATATAACTATGTATATACCTCAATACATTCACTTGCTTCAATTTGCTTTGATGCATAATAAATCTATCTGGTGTTTATGTTGGTTTATTTTAATATTAATCTAAATGTCTTGAATACAGAACAATCTACATTTTCTACAATCATAATTATTCCATCCAGTGTTTGGTTGGTATCCTTAGATTGTGTTTTTAACACGAGTAGCAGAAGTATTTTGTTTTATTTAACAATGCCACTAGAGCACATTGATTTTTATCTTAGCGGCTATTGGACGTCATACGTATGATCATTATGACACATTTTTAGAGGAAACCCACTGCAGACACATATGCTACTCTTTTCGATAAGCAGCAAGGGATCTTTATATGCACTTTCCCATAGACAGCACATACCACAGGCTTTTTTGAACCAGTCGTGGAGCACTGGCTGGAATGGAAAATAGCCCAATCTGCAGCAGAGTCCACTGAGAAGGATCGATCTCACGACAACCACTTCAAATGCGGACACACTACCAACTAAGCTACATCCTTTTTTCTGTAAACTGGTTATCACAAAATTTTAATGTTTGACATTCAATACCTACCAACTTAATAAAAGATTTCCCCTCTGCATATATGATTTAGTTGTATGGCCATGGAAAACTTATTTTAAATGTATCTATCTCCATTTGAAAACTAGGTAGCAGTGAAATTATTCTTCAATTTAGGGTTGATATCTATCAACCTGTTAAGCTTCATGAGATGAATCACAATGTCATGTGTTTCGTGAAAATGGAGCTGTGTAAAATGGGTACAAAGTAACAAAATAATATATACTTTTTGAAACAATTTATTCAATATTGTGATTGTGCTCTTTTTTATTTTTTTTCATTTAAAGTACAAGCCACATAGAAAAATGAAAAAAAGTTAATGTAGAAAGCATCAGCAGTGTTCACATCAAGAGTATTTAATAAAAAACTTAATCATAAAAAATATGGTAACAGATTCAGTATATTATAGGCAAGTATCCAGTTTATGTAATAAATAACAAAAAATAAATAATATGGCTCTTACATGATCAAATTTATGCTAAATGCAAATAAAATGCATAAAGTTCTATCACATTAGCCCTGAGATAACATATTAAATCAATTGCATACATGATACACAAAGTGAATAAAGGGAGGTCTTTAAATAAAGTATTCGTACTCTTAAAAAAAGTGATAATTATGGATGATACCATACCATTTATTTTTCATGTTGCATATTATTGTTAGGTGATGGTAAATTTTCTTAGTTATTGCTGTTTTTGTAAAATATTACATTTATGTGTGCTGAACTAACAAATTTTCATTTTCAAATCTTCACAATAAGAATTTACAATTTCAGCAGATACATAAAATGAATGGCACATTTTTCTTTCAAAATTATCACAATCGATGCTTCATGGCACAAAAGAATGCTTTTTTAAAGTATATCTAAATTGTTTTATGGATCACATTATCATCCATAAAGTCACTGCACTGATAATACTAAGAACAAAAATCAAGCAGTAGCATTGTCAGTTGGTCAATCCCAAACGTTAAACGTTAATAAATATTGTTTAAAAAAATAAAAATCAAGCAGTATTTGAAGCATTTCAGTGTTTTGTGACAGAACACATTCAGTTAACTAGAATAATGATATCTAATTGCATAGCAGCAGACAATGATGACCTGATTATGATTACTAAACATATCTATATTATAATGGTTATAATAATTATCTAAATCTGACAGTTGTGCATTGTGATAAAGATTTTTTTATAAATGCACATACCGTAATTATGACAAATAGTATACAGTAATAATTTTTTATCAATTTGTGATACATGGTAATATTTTTATGTTACCTTTCCTGTTGGTAACAGTGATGGAGTCTGACATTATTTCATAAACTAGTTGGTATTGATGGACATATATTTAACTTGTATTGAAAGTCTGAAGTAATTTTATAGAATCAGTTGGTTTCAGTTGACTCTGAAGAATCGGTTTCACTGCTGGTATCCTGACTTATTTCTGACACCTCGACCACAGCACGTTTTGTATGAGTAGCATTCCGAGAGCCCGGCAGTTTTATCCTCTGCACCACAGACTGTATAGCAGCGGTCGTACTGTTAATTGTTGGAGCTGAAGTAGAGGGTTCGGGTGGTGGTATGCTGCTTGGTGCTCGCATCTTGCTGGATGCTAGTTTTGCTGGAGCGTTGAGGCTGTTGACAACTTTGGCAGCAATGCTAAAAATATTATCAGAGTTAGGTGACATTATATACTCAGTAAAAAAAGATAAGCACCCCAACACTAATTTTTGCAACATTATTCAAAGTTGGCTAGACATTAGTAAAATGATAAAAAGATTTTTTGAAAGGTTAATCACAAATATTGAGAATGTGGAAGTTTGAATCTACCCAGTAAATGCAGAATTACATAATGGCAAGTTTACTAGTAAAGTGAACAAGTTAACATATATTCACGTGTCTATCCAGCATGCACTATGTTATGCAGTACAAAATATTTTAAAATTAAGTACTTTTATATGATGGTTTATATGATGGTTAAAATATCTTGTGGTCTGCACAAATATAAACAACAGTAAATATTTGTTTTTAATTTAAAAATAATTTTGATGGTTAATTTTAACGGCTTAGTCATTCGGGTATAGGCAACTTTACCAGGTCAACTGTGTGATAGAAAAGGTCAATAATAAAAACGTGCTTATGTCTGGACATTAAGCTCATTTTAATATACACAGTACAGCTTTTCTAACACATTTTATGACAGATTCCTAGATGATTAAATTAAAAGTTAATGTTAGGAGGTTGTATTTAATGAAAAATGTATTCATTGTGTTATATACACATCCTTGATCACATAATAAATAGAACTTCATTATTTAAATGCTTTTCATATTATTTTTACAATGTTTGCATCTATTTTTCATTTAGAGAATATTATAATGTTATGTGTTAATGTCATAATACATGTAATATTTTCTATAGCCTATATCCAATGGCCAATAACTGGTTAGTAGAGATCAAAATGACACAAACTTTTTAAAAAACATTTGAAACAAAATGTAAACTACCAGTTGAGTATCATAATTGAAGACATCTTTTACAAAATTCAACAAGTACATAATTTTGATAAATGGATATAACAAAATAAATTGTATTTTTTATATGAAATTTCGAGATATACTATTTGATTATATAAATGATATAAAAAAACTAAATCTATTTTAGGATAAATACTTTGCATGTATTATTTCACAATACGACAAACAACAATTTATTTTTCTCCTTTTACCACATTTTAACTGGATTTATTGAGTTTTGTAAAAGTTAAAACACATCTTTAACAAACTGATTAACAGGAAATTAATGTATGCTTACTGGTCTTCTAAATAGCTGAAAACTACTAAATAATTAAACTAAACTAAACAACTCATGTAACAAACAATATTGCATGGTTTACAGGGCTTGAATTTAAGAATTTGTAAGCCACAGCAATTTTGAAATAAATTTGCCATCAGTGAAAGGCTCACTCACGGCAAATTTGATTCAGCTTAAAACTTAACTTAAACACAATAAAATAAATTAGGCCCATCCAGCGCCAAATAAATGCCGCCATTGAAGCACCCCATCTACAGCAATTTATACAACACTGGTGGCAATTCCCGCTGGTGCCACCGTTAAATTCGAGGTCTGGGTTTATTCTCAGCAAAGCATTTTAAAATGAAAGAAATCTTCGTTTAATGATACCTCAGCACATGGTTTAATCAGTGGATATTATTGAGTGTTAAACATACAGTATTTACAACTCATGGTCTTCAGAAAAAGCCTTTTGTTACCCAATTTAGGCTACTTTTTCTGTCAAGGAGCAAACTATCAGACATTAATAAATTTATACAAATTTGCACTAATAAGAAAGCTTTTAAAAATGTTTAAATATAAACTACATAAAGCAAAATAAATAACATTCTGATATTGAAAACAAAAATACAAACGTTAATATAATGTAGAGCAGATGAAAGTACTGGTATATTGTGATACAGTGAGCTCTTACCAGGTAAAGTGTGTTTGTGTATGATAGTCATACACAGTGAGTTTGGGTAAATGATATTTTACATAGCAAAACAGAAAATAATCGCAGTTGTTTCTGTGATTACAAAAAGCTATTCTGTTTAACTATAAACCATGTAATGCAACTTCAAAGTAAAATGGTTATTTAATGAAAGTGCAGCTCTGTAGGGCTGTAATCCAGTAAACTGTTTATACGACTTTCAAAATTGAATTTCAAGTTTGATCTTTAATGCATTAAAACTGCATGCAGCCCAGACTTAATGACTTTTAAAAAGTTTTATAAGCACCATAGCGGTTGCGTTTTTTGTCATCAACAACTGTGATTGGTACAACAGATAGTACTTACCCAATATGGAGGCTTCTAACAATCTTTATGGCATTTTCAGTTAACAGAGTGGTTTTTTTTTATGTTTTCAGAAGATACAAATATTCAGATAATGGTTGCAATATTGTTATCTGTGGTGCATCTAGGATTTGGGATTTCAGGAAAAAGTACTATTCCGATTTTGTTTTATTTTTTAGATCAAATATTTTTTTGTTTTAGAAACATACTTTCATAAAAATTTTAATGTATTGAAATTTAGATTAAAAAAAATTAGTTCTGCATCTGTAAAAATAACAAAACAAAAAAACATTCTGATTTAGCCACAAAGATCACTGTAAGCCAATGTGGTACTAAACATGTGTGGCTCCCATAGTTAAAACTGATTTCTATTCTAGTTGTAATAAATATTATATTTGTGAAAAAGTTAAAATGTGCAATGCCTATCACTACATGTTTGGAGTCATCCATAGCTTTTACATACAAACGGATTACTATTTGGGAGACTTCATGGGCAATTTATATTTTTAAAGATATTTTCCTAAATATTACAATAAATAATTCAATAATTATACTACCGGTAGTAAGTTTTAGTATGCTGTTGGTGAGTCGGCCTCTGAAAATTATGTGAACAATAATTTCAATTGCAAATTACTAATGCAAGTAGTGTTATAAAACCTATTTTATGTTCATGCAATAAATTAGTGTCATTGGTTCTGGAAAGAGGTTTAACATGCTTATAATTATTTCCAAAGGTGTTCAAGCATGTATTGTCATTGACATTTAACATTTTATAATGGTTCATGCAAAAGAAAATGGGTTACCGTACCTGAAAACATCAGTTAACTATAAAATGGCACACAAATTTTCAATTTTCAAAAGTGAGGACTTAAATATGTAGCATTTTGTCAAAATAATGAAAACTATGATAACCCCAAGCTGTAATGCAATATTGCTACACAAGGAAATCAGCAATACTCACCCCTACATAACAGTGAACAAATAGCAAAAAGATAATAATATAGAGATAAAAAACAAACAGTGAAGCAGCACAAAGTATTCAGTAAAAATACATTTTGTGATTATAAATAAAATTCAAATACTGTAGTACATATTTTTTAATTATTTTATTTTTGGATAATTAATTCATTTCCTAGTAACTAATAAAGAGATAAAAATAATAATTATAATATTTTATTCATAATGTTCATTAGTTTCCTAATTAAATAAATTTTGTCACAAAGAACAATTCTGATTCACTTCTGCCAGGATGTTTATATAATTATGACCTAAAGCAATAAACCCATTTTTTTAAAAACAAACTTGGATAATCTAATCTAAATGACTGAATATAAAAAAATATTCTAGACTACAGCTTTAAAAAAAAGTGTTACAATAACAAAAATAAATTAATCTAGAAAAACAAATATAAAGCACTATTCAATTATTCTAAATTAAAAAATAAAATTGTCAAAATTCATCTAAATCTAAAATAGCTGTGGGCTAAATTCTAGAGAAAGAATGTGACATGTGATGTCAACTATAACTAATTGTTCCAATGGTGACTCTTTCCAGTAAGCACCATGGGGTCTTTTATGTGCACTTTTCCACAGATAAGACAGCAAATACCAAGATCTTTGATGAAATGGGGGGGGGGAGGCGGCGGGAATGAGGTGGTCATGTTTTATAAATGTTTGGCCTTTCATTCAAAACAGTTAATCAGTGAAGCAGATTCAATGTTTATAATGTGATCTTACAAAATTGATTTCATTTTCAATGCCACCATTAATGACAAAATAGGTGAACAATAATTATGCTAAGTATATGTTGTAACCAAGTTGCCTGTTTATTTGTCCAAAACACATACCTTTATATATATATATATACATGTATATATAATATGTGTTTTAGAAACATTAATTTTAGAGTATCAGTAGCTTTGGAATAGCTGTTTTATGTAGTTTGGTTAACGGAAATGTTATACATGGCACAAACTGTATGCAACAATTTAATAAAAAACTAATGTTTTCACTAATATTTTTAGGCTATGACTATACTAATTTTAAGAAAATTAAAAAAATTATAATACAGATTTACAACTAGTTTTAGATAAAAAAAAAACCCACTATAAGTCATATTTAAATATTATTTCATTCTTATTCATTCCCATATATTTACAAATTTCTTACTATGAATATTCTCAAGAATACTGCATGCAAACCAATGTGATAACATGCTTCAAAAAGCTTATGTGTAAAATATACATCAAAGTCAAATGCAGAAGCTGAAAGTTGGTATCAGTGAATGAATTACTCACCCATGACGTACAAATCATACGCCGGGGTATATCTAGCAGCAGCAACAAAGTAAATACTTGTTTAATTTCATCATGTCACACAAGATAACAAAATCACAAAAACATAAACATTTATGGTACTGTACATACATATACTCTTCAAAAAAGGGTGGAATATAGGAAATAAGAGAATTAAAGAAGTATCTATCAAGAGGTATCACTGTCTGGGAATAGGTACATGCTGATAATTAGGGAATTGGGAAGAAATGACAGTGAACAATTTTTGTTGCCAGCAGATTGTATGGCTGCAAATGACCTTGAAATAAGATGTTGATGACATGAAAATTGAATGCTCAATTTCATATTTGTGGATCAATAATGGGTAATCCCTCCTCCCCCGATGTCCACAGTGGAGTCGAACACAATACAGTGAGCAAACTGGACAATAATTGATGTCTGTATGTAATCCCTTGAATAATATGGAGGGCTATTAGGCCACCCAACTTCATAAAATTTGCAATAACATTTGCATTTTAAATTATCTTTTTTTAAGAGTATATACTAGTATACATGAATATGTAAGCATATACATAATGATATACTTCTGTATAAATGCTAAACAACCAATTGATCCAACACTAGTGAATTTATAAACATCAGATTAATGTCTATATAAAAGGTGTTTATATTATGAATGTGACAGATAACCATAATAATTACTACTAACATTTCAAATCATATTGCACAGCTTTGTGCTTTTGCAAATCCATAAAATATAGCAATATTTCACTTTCATCTAAAAACAAAGATCATTGACCAATTAGTGCATTCAGTTTGCTTCATAGCATTTGGAAATTTCAAAATCCATAGAATGCACACCTTAGCACACCATGGATTTTAAAATTTTAATAGAAAACAAAATGAGAGATGCTGATGAAAAATGTAGTAAAAGATGTTCTGTAGTTTACAAATAACTCATTCAAATGATATAGCTGAAGTTTGTTAAGTTACACCACTTTACAGTTATAAATTGTGTTTATTGTTTTAGTAATTAATTAATGTAATAAAACAATTATGACATTGTCACACGGCTGATATAATGTTTCATGGAGTGTAGAAACTTCATTATACAGTTGATGTGGTCTGAGTTTAGTCAGTTTATTGATTGAATGAAAGGTCATTAGTATGTAAATGTCAGTTCAGATCCAGGCATATAATAAAGTTTGTTTTATTCAATGATGCCACTAGAGCACATTGATTTTTATCTTATCATCGGCTATATTGGACATCATTCATATTGTCATTTTGAAACATTTTTTTTTAGAAAACCCACTGCTGCCACATAGGCTACTCTTTCTAATAAGCAGCAAGGGATCTTTTATATGTACTTTCGCACAGGCAGGAAAGCACATACCACAGCCTTTGATGAATCAGTTGTGGACCACTAGTTGGAATGGAAAATAGCCCAAACAGCAGATGGATCCACTGAGGATCGATTTGACAACTGACTGCTTCAAATGTGAACATGCTACCCACTGAGCTATCTCCCACTCTTCCAGACATACAGTGATAGATTTGAAGTTATCTGTTTACTACTCAAAGTTAACTTATTTCAAGTTCACTGTCATTGATTATAAATAAGCAGAAAGTTTCACTTGTGCACTGGATAACTATTAAATCAATATTCAGCTTGTTCAAGCACATCTTTCCATATCATTACAAATGAACAAGCAGTTTTTTTAATTTTCAAATTATAAACATTAAAAATTAAAATCAAAACAGTTGTGTGTAAATGCGAGAAAAGATTCAGAAAAAGCATGCCCATGTTAAATGAAAGAAAAAAAATGTGTGTGTGTTAGTGAACAACTCAAACCAAAATGAACACAAAAGCAATAATGAAAAATGTTTTGAAAACTTTATTTGGTGCAACAAGACTATTAGTAATAATAAAAGTTGACTAAAAATAAAATAAATGCTATAGTCTAGATGAATATTAAAGTTGCAGTATCTCCTACACAAGTTATAACATCAAAAAAAAGGATAAACAAAATGGAGAAAAGGTTTGGAGCACTTATTCTAAAAGGTCAAATATTTAAGTGTAGATTAATGTGTATTTATAACATTATGTATAAAAATATCAGATGCTATAAATGGCAGGTAGTAAGTACATAATATTACATGTATTTAACAAGAAGGTACATATTGTAAATACATATAAAATATCATTATACATTTTTAAAATATTCATTACATTAAATATACAAATATTTAACACAAATCCACAAATAAGTGTATTTTGATTATATTTAAAAAAGGAATGTTTGTTTATATTAAATATACACATATTTAACACAAATAAGTGTATTTAGAGGATACATGTATTTAAAAAAGGAATGGTCGTTTAACAACTCCAACATATTGTTAAATCAGTGGTTATTAGTTGTTAAACACTGACACATGGTCAATAGAAGAAACTTTGTAACACCACATAAGCTACACTTTCCCCACAAACAATATATCACCTACTATGGCCTTAATATACCAGTTGTGTACAATGGTCACATGTCAGCTAGATGTTCTACTACTGAGTTAAATCTTGTATGTGAACTAAAACAAAACTAATGCTAGCATTTCAATTAGAGTAATAAAAATGAAACTTAACTCCCATACCTTTTGACATTTTGACAATGTAAATGTAAAAACAAAATTAATGTTTTTGTGTACTGTAACATGTCTTCAGTAATTTACTGAATGGTAAAAATAAATCTACCAACCAAAATGATGATAAACAAAACCTGATAACCATATAGTAGTAGCCTTAGCACATAATTAACAAATCTGTCATTGAGCAAATGGTAAAACGTCATCGTATGCTGTCTTTACCCCATTAGTTCATTTACATATAATAAACTAAACATGTAGGCTACATAGCATAAAAAACACCTGTACCAGTTATGTTCAAATCAACAAGATATAATAATAAAACAATTTCAAAACATAAAGTAAATTAAAACATGAGAAAATAGTCAAACTTCATTATCATCATGTTCAACTAAAAAAGGGACTGAAAAGGATTGATATATTGGTAATTACAAACTCTGATAAATGTCTCTTTGCTGTTTTTTTTAAGATTAGAAACTACAAAGATGACCAAAAAAATTTGAATATACTAAAATGAATATTCTTAGCAGGACATTACAAATAATACATATATACACACATTACCAAGGATTTATCTGTAATTTCTAAAATGGGGGTACACAAGACTTCCAAAACTCCTCAAGAAAAGAAGTAATGAATTAGTTGCTTTAAAGTAAAAAAGAAACAGATGTTTTCAATCTTTAGTTTTCATCTTATATCCGATACTTAATAAAAAATTTTTTTAAATAAAGTTTGACTATAATTACATTATTTTATAAAAATAACAATAAAAACAAAATAAAACATAAACAGAATAATAAAATAAAAACAATAAAAAGGATTGATGTATTCACACCATCTGTGATACAGTGTCTTGTTATCAAGTCTTTTTTAACAAGACACAACTTTTCACCATTCATCTTTTAAAATGTTATCTTTAAATGACATAATATATACGATTACTAGTTTTCGAACGGATAAGCGTAGATCGCAGATTTCGTGAAATATTCAATTGAAACTTCAAATAGCTTTTTCTTAACTGTAAACTGAGTATATAATTCATGAAATAAAAACAGTTCCTTACTAACAGAACATCGTCAGTAACATCATTACAAAGCTTGTCAACTTCTGGTAGCCAAGTGTT
>JAUTWP010146819.1:0-11254 GCA_033042655.1 Cyathermia naticoides
TGTTTTTTTCGCCCATAACTATGATGTTAGGAACATCGTAACGTGCAATCAAGGTACACGTAGGGTACCAATCTAATGCGATGAATAAAAAAGGATCAGTTTATGAGCTTAATCTAACACAAAACGGGTCTGGACATTATCAAAACAATCGAATCAGTATTGTGTTTCAGTTAGTGTGAATTAGAAACATAAATTGTACAGTAAACATTAAATATATGTATTCGTGTATTTGGTTCAACTATTGACGAATACGAATCCAACTACGATAGAGGTAGCTAATCGGTGAAATGAATATTCGAGTATATCGTTACACCTCTATTAATTTTTTTTTAATGTTTTATATTTCAGTTTCCAAAAAAGAATAATTATAACAATAATTAGACATGTACATTATAATCATTATAATATCATCTAAAACAATAATTAGACATGTACATTATAATCATTATAATACCATCTAAAACAATAATTATACATGTACATTATAATCATTATAATACCATCTAAAATAATAATTAGACATGTACATTATAATCATTATAATATCATCTAAAATAATAATTATACATGTACATTATAATCATTATAATACCATCTAAAATAATAATTAGACGTACATTATAATATCATCTAAAATAGATATCAAGAAATAATGTATGAAAAAACCATATCCATACAAAAGATGACATGTAAATTCATAGACCGACACTTGCTGAAAAGAATCATTGATTACCAATGCTGGATATTTCCACCTATTCTCATATCAAAGATTGAGTGTAACTCATCAATACCATGCTGAAGAATCTCACTGTCGTCGTGTCAACACACGGACATCACGGCACAATCTGCCATCATAGAGCTGTCGAGATTGACCAATCTGTCATGATACTTTATTTCACGGTCCCCGCAAATAATTGCACGAAAAGAAAATGAACATTTAAATCTTGCGTGATAACAAAAGATGTCAGTCAAAACCGGCAACGATCCTGTCGTGCCATTTCCCGTAAGTTAATTTATTTGAAATGAGGGAAGCTAGCGTGAAGGGTCTGTCTCTATATTAGAAAGCCATGTAGTGGGCCAAATGAGAACAATCTCTATTTGCAAACTGACATTTTGTCAATACAATCTCCATCAATTTCCACTGATAATTGCATGATCCAATGAAGCTTGTGTTATCTACATGGCAACTTCCACTTTGAGCAACCATCTTGTGATTAATGTTATTGAAAAGAATGGCAAAAGTCAGCAGAGGAACGCTATCCAATCATGAAAACTGACAAAGCTGAGAATCTTAATTAAACGAGCTTTGTTTAAGATGTAAAATATTACGTTGCTACTTTAATCTGCAATTATCAAAGATAAAGAATAGCAAGTTAAGTGTACAAGGCTATCATTATCAATTTGTTTCTGACAAAAAAAATGACTGTCAATCGAATTAACTGCTCGAGTGTTTTAAAAATGTAATCGACACAAAGCAGAAAAGACAACATAGAAGTTAAGGTTTGAAATGTTCATTGGATTTCTGGTTTTTAAAACTGAATAAATTAACTTGTCTTTGTTGTCTGGAAACTGTCGTTATCAGATGGAGGGGTGAAATGAGGTGGGGGGTTACAAGTTTAATCTCCGTTGTCTCATCACTCACATTTTAAACCAGTCATTAAAACGTAATATTAAATGATACCACCTAAATTATGTTTTAGTTTCATACAATCTTCACATTTTAAACCAGTCATTAAAACGTAATATTAAATGATATCACCTAAATTATGTTTTAGTTTCATACAATCTTCACTTTTTATTACGTCCGTTAACTGTTTATATTAAAATGCAGTTTACTTGGTAAAACACAATTTAGTTTGAACAACTGCCAGTCAATTCCTGTTAAAACAATTCTTTGTGTAATAAATTATAAGTCTGGCACGTTTATCAGGGGTGGATACTGCTATTTTAAAAAGCTTGTTGTAACGTTAGTGCATTAAGGTCGTAAGAATAAACAGTATGTTTTAAAAAGCGTTAACACACTGTACTATCTGAAAGAAACTGAAAGGAACATCTATATTTTTGGATTAATTATAAACAGATGCTTTTTAAGAATATCACATAATATAAGGTCATTCTTTTAGTTTCTTCTTTAACATGACAAACAATTTGACAGGCGAGTTATTAAAATCCTGATTAGATCACGCAATATGGCGTTCAATAGCAGCTGATAAGATAAAAATCAATGTGCACTAGTGGCATCATTAAATAAAACAGACTTAGATCACGCAATGGCAATGTTTTCCATCAGACGTCATATCATAGCTAATAGTGATTTACTAATACTCTCATTAGAGTTGCAGATCCTCTTATCACCATTACCCGTTACCTCATCAAGTCTCGGTGAGCTGCGGGATTATCTTTCCCTTAATGGCTGGCTACAGGTAAAACTAATGAGACTGCAGCATCATAAGCAACCTGCGTCTGCACTATCACTAATAACATCATAGGTTAGGGATCAAATTTGTAATTATAAAAACTTCACAAAGAAAGTTGGTAGGTTTTATTATTTCAATTATGTATCAAATTTGTAATTATAGAAATTTCAGAAACAAGGTTGGTAGGTTTTATTATTTCAATTATGTATCAAATTTATAATTATAGAAATTTCAGAAATGAGGTTGGTAGATTTTATTATTTCAATTAAGTATCAAATTTGTAATTATAGAAATTTCAGGAACAAGGTTGGTAGATTTTATTATTTCAATTAAGTATCAAATTTGTAATTACACGAAACTTCAGGTTTATCTTTCTTTTGTTATTTCAATATACAATGTGCATATATGTATATGTATCAAATTTGTGTAGCTTTTATTATTTCAATTATGTATCACATTTGCAATTGTAAAATCTTAACATCTAGTTTTTGTTATGTCAATATTACTTTTATTAGTATCAAATTTGTAATTATAAAAATTTAGATAGAATGGTTAGTCTAGATTTTATTATCTCTTGTAATATAAATATCAAATTTTCTTTAATGCAAACTTTCTCCCCAAATACTGAAAAAGATAGCCAGTTTTCATTAAAACAGCCAGTCTTCAGTTCACAAGCTACCAGCATTACGCAACCATGTAATAACTTTATAGTCATTAGGGGTCATACAATAAAATGTGCTGGATTAGTTTTTATAGTGCAATGTCCTGATTTGGGACCAAAACATCAGTCTGGATTAGACAGATTTTGGTAACACTGTAGCAAATTTGCAATATTGCAACCTTTATCCTGAAACTTAATAGAAAAATCAACAGCAGTAAAATACATCACATGAAATAATGTTTTATCGTTTCCAGTTTTAAAAAACTCATATAAAAAAAGTTGTTACTAACATTAACATGCAATTCTGGACAATTAGTGTCTTCTGCCAAAATATAACATTAGTTAGGTGGGAGTCTAAAATATTCAGAGATGCTACAACAATCAACATAATATATACTGAATTATGAACCAGAAATAAATGTGTTAACTTAATCAAAAGTTATTTAGAAGACAAAAGAGAATATTTAAAATGTCAAGGGACTTAACACCAAAAGCTAAACAGATTGGTGCACTTTATTCCAGAGCTGTAAAATGAGAAGATAAACTTAAATATGAAAATAGAAATAATTGTTTTTACTTTATCAAGAGTTATTGGCTGACAACAGAATAGTAAAGTTTGTTTTAATACTTTTATTTAATGATGCCACTGGAGCATATTGATTTTCATCTTATTGGACGGCATACATATGGCCATTTTGACACTTTTTTTTTAATAAACCCACTGCTGTCACATAGGCTATGCTTTTCAATAAGCAGCAAGGTTTTTTTTATATGCACTTTCCCACAGAAAGGACAGCACATATCACAGCCTTTGATGAATCAGCTGTGGACCATTGGTTGGAAAAGAGCCCAAACTGAAGCTGGGTCTACTGAGAAGGATCAATCCAATGACTTCAATTTATCTAGAAGTGAGATAAATCATCATAGTACATTTTTTGTCTGTTCAAAAATCATTGACGTTGATGCATGGACAATATGTACCATGAATAAAACATCTACAGAGGATTCATCAGCTCAACATTTCAATAATATAATACTGGCTGGTTAATACTGAAATGTCTACAATTACTTTCATCCATTCTTTCATTCTTCTTACCATAAAAGAAAACTGAAATTGTAATTTAAAACATAAAAAAACACAAAAACAAAAAGGTTTTTTCTTGTTTTCTTTTCAGCTTGCTCTCAAGTCACTGTTTTACGACTTGAAAAGAATTATAAATCACAATTGCCATTGTTATGCTGACCAATTTCATTTTGTGCCGTAATGAAATGATCCATAAAATTAACCAAACAACAAGAGCCTGATCCCAGCAATCCATTACGGCAGTAATTACCATGAGCATAACTAATTAGCAATAAAGAAAACATCACAAAATGTCAAGCAAGTCTTTTACTAATAAACTTTCACCCGATCAGGTGGCCAACCAAAGCTATTATACTTAATGAGTTTTTTAGTATCATTTACCAACAATTAACCTGCAGTTCCATTGTAATCATATATATATCAAAGTGATCCCTTTGGTACAGAACATAATAGAAGATTAATCATTGGATTTTTATATTATAAATGCCAAAGGATGCATTTTGATCATCCAATTTCTCATTCTATTAGTACCGGTATACACGAAATTACAAAACATTTCTAATTTAGATTTCTTAATCTGAAAAAAGCAGATTCAATCTCAGCTTTTATTTATCACTAAGCTTTTGTTTATCACTAAGCTTTCGTTACTCTATCACTAAGCTTTTGTTTATCACTAAGCTTTTGTTAATTTATCACTAAGCTTTTGTTACTCTATCACTAAGCTTTTGTTAATGTATCACTAAGCTTGTATTGGTCTATCACTAAGTTTGTATTGGTCCATCACTAAGCTTGTATCGGTCCATCACTAAGCTAGTATTGGTCTATCACTAAGCTTGTATTGGTCTATCACTAAGCTTGTATTGGTCTATCACTAAGCTTGTATTGGTCTATCACTAAGCTTGTATTGTTCTATCACTAAGCTTGTATTGGTCTATCACTAAGCTTGTATTGGTCTACCACTAAGCTTGTATTGGTCTATCACTAAGCTTGTATTGGTCTATCAATAAGCTTGTATTGGTCTATCACTAAGCTTGTATTGGTATATCACTAAGCTTGTATTGGTATATCACTAAGCTTGTATTGGTCTATCAATAAGCTTGTATTGGTCTATCACTAAGCTTGTATTGGTATATCACTAATCTTGTATTGGTATATTACTAAGCTTGTATTGGTCTATCACTAAGCTTATATTGGTCTATCACTAAGCTTGTATCATTTTGGTATTTCACTAAGTTTATATTGCACTGCTACAACTTATAAGCTTTTCTTAGGAAGTGAAAATTAAATCCTTAGACACACCCACACTATAACATGACAAAATGCTATTAAGGGTCTTGTAGGCTATCCATTCCTGAGGGTGTGGCTTACAACAGCCGGTGTAATGGGCTGTTCAGTGTAATTAAATAACCTCATTATTGCTTATAGATCAGACTTCATCACCGGAACCACTGTTCCTGACAACAACAGGAGTTTCCTCATCAAGACCAGGCTTAAAAGACTGCCACTCCTGCAAACCGGCACAAGATAATGGTGGCATTTTTACTCAGATTAAAACACAGGAGAATGACTGTTCATCAGGCGAACTGTGCTGTATCGACTATCGTGGTCTCACATACCACAGCTCTATTCCAGCATGCGATTTTACATTCCTCATTATGTTCTACCACAAGTCTCCACCCATTTGTTTCACCTGGCAGGTATAATGAATACAATAGCAATGCAACATGTGCAATTAATGGTCGTTCTGACTACGTCATGCATAATGAAAGAGATGGTAAAAGTGTTTCTGTATTTACTGTAATATTGTTCAGTATTTTTTTATTTATACATAACAAACAATTACATGTGTATGTGTATGTTATAATTAATACATGAATATTATCCTATGGAATATTACATGGTCATGAATAAAAATAATGTAAGTAAAATGTAATATATATGTTATATGTTACTAAAAACAAAAAAAAGTGAATGAAGCTGACGATAAATTAAACCTGTTACAGCGAAGACTGTATAAATTAAGGAAACCATCATTTATAATCAAAATGTCAGTTAATCCTTTTTTTTATATTGACAGAATCTCTGTCTAGAATCAGCTGCAGAATTTGTGAAACTATGAGTATCAAAATAATATTTTCTGTGGAATTAATTTATTAGAGCGGGATGTAGCTCAGTCGATAGCGTGCTCGCCTTTGAAGCAGTCAGTCATTGTATCGATCCTTCTAAGTGGACCCAGCTGCAGTTTGGGCTATTTTCCGTTCCAACCAGTGGTCCACAACTGGTTCATCAAAGGCCATCTGTCTATGGAAAAGTGCATATAAAAGATCCCTTGCTGCTTATCGAAAATAGTAGCCTATGTGGCGACAGCGGGTTTCCTTCTAAAAAGTGTCAAAATGACCATATGAATGACCTCCAATAACCGATAATAAGATAAAAATCAATGTGTTTCAGTGGCGTCGTTAAACAAAACAAACTTTTTTTTTGTTTATAGGAACTTTGGAACTGCCAGCTCTAAATTTACATTGTATTGTAGCATTTGTTATTGGCAATTTCACCAGATGATTTTCTTATTTAAATTTATGCTTGAACAGTAAGAGTGTCTGCCTGTGAAATAGTTTTGGTATCGATCCGTCTCGGTGATCCCATTTGAATTTGGGATATTTTTCATTTCAATCAATTATTAGCACAACCAATCAAATTAAACATTGCTGATATAATATGGCTCTGTTCAGTAGGAAGAATCATGTACCCCATGGGGGTTTTACTGGTGGGACTAGTTCCTATCAAGGTTTTAATGCAGGGCACAACTTTAGCAGTAGCCCTGGCTACCACAATTTGTCAGACATTGGGTTTTTTGGTGATCTAACCTAGACAAAGATTACATTTTAAAATAATTATATGTAGTTTCTCATTTTTATATTTTTCAGCTTGACGATGACTGACAACCAATCAGTGTTGCTGGTGAATTCACCCATTTGCAGACTGTGCCAGAAAGTGTACCAAGATCCCAAGATCCTTTCCTGCCTTCACAGCTTCTGTGATACGTGTCTTACGCAACTTCACACGTTCCAGGTCATTCAGAGTCAACTAACCTGTCCTGTGTGTGACGTGGACACGGACATTCCTCCGGGAGGCATATCCTGTCTAACTAACAATGCATTTCTAAACAGAATTAGTCAAGACTATATTGAGGCAGTGAAAAGCACAATAACCAGAAAACCAAGTGAAATTCAATACGGAACAGGATATCTGGATAAAAGTGAAGAGAAAGTTTTACCTGATGAATTTAAAAAAGAGGTATCAGTGATATTTGATAAACTTCAATCAGAGTTGCATTACTTGCAGGAGGAGGCACTTAGAACAACATATTCAATAGAAAAGGTAACAGACATTGTCACTAATTGGAAACAGCAGAATTCAGAAATCAAGAGTCAAATTAAACGGCGTTCAGAAGTTTTACAGCATCTCATTCGCAGCCATGAGGCTCAGATGATTGCTCAGCTAGCAAACCAACAATACACAGACAAGTTCACACAGGACATAGAAACAGCTAAGTCTGGATTAAAACACAATTTGAAGAATACCATACAGGCTATTGAGTTTATCAAGCAGGTTCAAGAGTTTGCCACAGAGCAGGATGTTCTTGATATGAGGGAATTCTTGCTTGGAAAATTGGCAACCCTAAACAAGGTGTCAATCAACTACAAGCAATACTATGTAGATTTTCAGGATTCAAACATAGCAGAGATAATTGCTGATGATTTTGGTCAGTTTGGGTCATCACAGACACATGAAGTGGTTTTTGATCCAATACAGTCTTGTGAAGTGAAGAAAGAACAAGATGTTCAAGAAAACATGGATGAAAAGAATGTACCAAGAAGACTTCGATTCAGAAGGAAGATGAATAAAGAACGTCGTCTGACATCTGTAGTTGACAAAAATTGGAGAGCAGATGAACCACAACAGGCAACAACGAACCCATTAACTGACTTGAGGGAAAACCTTATACACAGAAGACGAAGCTTGCTAAAAGAGTATGTAAGTTTTGATAAAACTGATTCCGTGTGTAATATTCATCAAAGTTTACAAACAAGTGAAATAAAGAAAAAGAAACGCAGATACCATTCTTTTGGAGGAAGATCAGCTGACTCAGTGGCTCCACCAGATGCTGCCATGCTAAGGCAAATAAATGAACACATACAGCCCACTCCAGAAAAAATACCAGATGTGAAGCCAACTTTTTTGATACAAACTTCATCTGTCAAACCCATGGTAATGAAAGAGTTCCCTCTTTCAATGAAGGAAAGATCAAACAAAACACTATTTATAGTATCACCCAAACTGTTGAGTGAGAAAGAAAATTCTCTTTTAATACAAGAACAAACACATACAACTAATATCACTGAGGATACTGCCATTGAAGCCAAAAGTGCATCTGACAATAATCAAGAAGATAAGCAAGAAGAAGAGGAATGGACTGTGGTAACAGAAGAGGTTGTTGTCCAGCAAAGCCCTCCACCACAAAGTAATGTCAAAAGCCAAATGTCATGGGACAACACCCAGAGAGCACCACCATCACCACAACAAGTCCAAAACATGTCATGGGACAGTACCCACAGCTCAGAAGACAGAGTCCAAAATACAATGTCATGGGAAAGTACCCACAGCTCAAATGACAGCATCCAGAAAAACCCAGGGGACAATATCCAAAAATTAGAAGATAGTATGCAGAAACCACTTGACAAAATCCAGAAACCACTTGACAAAATCCAGAAACCACTTGACACCACCCAGAGATCATTGGACACTACCCACAGATCATTGGACACCACCCAGAGATCATTGGACACCACCCAGAGATCAGAGGACAGTGCCAAGAAAACAATGGACAGGGCACAGAAATATCTAGACAGTACCCAGACATTATTGGACAAAATTGAAACTTCAAAGTGGTCTGAAACTAAAGATGAACATGTTAAAACGGTCAATGTCCAATCATTAAATGAAGGTAATATAAATGTACAAAATGGTGACCCCTCTGATTCAGAATGGACATTTACTGAAGAGGAAATTTCAGTTGTGCAACCAACATTACCTAAATCACCAAGTCAGAATGTGCATAAATCACTTCCTACAAATACATCACTAGAAAGTACTACACCTAAATATGATAAGATTCAGCATGGGGCGAAAGCACAAACACAAGAAGTATCGGTTCCTACACAACCAGTGCCGCATGGGCTGAAAGCACAAACACAAGAAGTATCGGTTCCTACACAACCAGTGCCTGCTAGATTAGATAGACCACAATATGAAAGGACAGTTAACAAAGAAACAATTCAGCAGGTTACAAGAGCATATGAACCACAAAGACCTGCTTGGAATTCACAATTCAAAACTGCAGAAAGAGTGACAAGAAGTGATCAAGAAGAAACATTTCAAAAGCAAGAAGCTCCTGAGAAACGTTCAACAGCTCTTCAGAAAGACAGTACATACTTTCCCAAAAGGCCTGCCATGGCCAAACAGTCATCTGGTGATGGTGAAGTTAAACAAACACCCACTGAAGAATGGCAAGTGACCACTGAAGAAGTTTCAGTTCCAAGCAACGCCTTAAGTAGATCGAGTGTGATGCAAGAAGATCGCGAAACAAGACTCAAATTCTTAAGAAACAACTGGAGAAAGCGGAAAGATGTACTGCGACAAACAGAGGGATTTGTAGCTCCCATGGCGGAGAAAGAAAAGAAAATGCCCACTGCTGTTACTGCTCCAGCAGATTCCAATACCAATACTGAAAAGTCTGTACAGTTTAAAAGCAATCTTGGGCTAAGCATCCGTTCAGCGTTAGATGAGGAAAAGCACAATACAAAAGCCGAGGAGCATATTGAAACAGTTGTTAATGGTTCACGGTCTCCTAATGATTCAAAGCCAGACAGACTGGATGATGTATTTTCAACACAAAACACGTCCAGTGGGACAAGATTAACCAAAGATGTGTTACACGAATACAGACAAAACATGAGACAAAAAACTGAGAGATGGCGAGTTGATTCAAACTGAGTAATGCATAAGTTATGCAGATACAGTCAAACCTGCTCAAGCAGCCACCTGTAGTAAGCAGTCACTTATCTTCAAAAGTAACCTTTATTTTCTCCCAAATCAGCTAATTCAGTACATTATAACCTGTATTAAACAGGCACCTGTCTTTTAAGCGCACACTATTTGTTACTCCCATTGGTGGCTGCTTAAGACAGGTTTGACTGTTAATAGAATTGTACATCGTTAATGCAACATCTCTCTCTTGCTCTGTCTAATATATATCTACCTATGTATCTGCCTACCTGCCTGCCTATCCTTCTACCCACCTATCTAAATATATACATAGTAATTCAGGTAATTTCAATGGCATTAATAATTTTGATCAGTGTTATAATATACATGATGTACCTGTAATTTATATAATTTCAATGGCATAAATAATTTAGATCAGTATTATGCCTGTAATTTATATGACATAAATAATTTATATCAGTGTTATAATATATCTTAAAAGAATATCCTCACTTTTAAATAAATTTTATAAAAAAATATTATTATTTGCTCTTTTATGGAAATTATTGTCAAAACGAATATGATGAATTCACAGATTACTTTTAACTGGAGAACTTTCTATACTAAACAGACCTTAAGCTTGCCCTTGTACATAGTAAATTGTGTAAATAAGCAATATTGTTTTTACATTCAAATAGAAAATGTTATCTTTCTTGGTATTTTTTCATATTTTATATTTCTCACAGAATGTTTTTTTTTAAACAAAAGAATAAAAATAAATATATCCAGATTACTAGTAGTTTGTTTTTAATGCTTGTATTTAGAATGGAACCACTGAACAAGAACACCTTTTATTAGAAAGTATCTGCAGTTCTTCCTTGGCATGGGGGGAGCGGGATGTAGCTCAGTCGATAGCGTGCCCGCCTGAAGCACAGTCGTCGGATCGATCCTTCTCAGTGGACCCAGATGCAGTCTGGGCTATTTTCTGTTCCAACCAGTGGTCCACAACTGGTTCATCAAAGGCCGTGGTATGTACTGTTCTGT
>JAUTWP010146930.1:0-11253 GCA_033042655.1 Cyathermia naticoides
GTGGTTCCATAACTGGTTTAACAAAGGCCATGGTTTGTGCTATCCTGTCTATGGGAAAGTACATATAAAAGATCCCTCGCTGCTTATCGAAAAAGAATAGCCGCACTAGTGTGGCGGTAGCTGGTTTCCTCTGTTCTACTAACATTAATATCTGTCCTGTTTATAGAAATAAATCAAACATTCTATCAGATTGTGTTTATTTCATGTTTTGTGTGTAACTTTTTTGTTGCTGTATATGTACATGTATATATATGTATATATATATATTGGAACCTATCACAGTGAATTTAGTATTAAATTGCTGTTCTAAATTATATATTTTGATTTTGATAATTTGTGAAACACACTATGTTATAGAATTTGGTAGAAAGGAACAATTCATTTATTCTGTAAACTCTGTGAGTGAATATTTAGTTTAATGTCACTGCGAGAATCTTTAACCCATTTGTGACGATTAAACATTTATTAATATAATATGATATTAAAAAAGATAAAAATGAAGCATGAAAAACATGCCAAAAAAGTATGATAAAAATTAAGGATATACAATAAATTATAATAATAGTACCGTATATAAACAGTAATTTAAAAACTTCTGTAGTCGGATTTCTTTTATAAAAAATAAGATTTTTTGTCCAGGGAACTGAGCAGTAAACACAGAATGTATACCTGTTTTTATTAGAATTGGTGAAAAACATGATCTTGCAGATAAAATTCATTTCTACACAAATTTGTAAAACCTCGTAGTTCACTTTTTCATTAAACTGAGAAAACTTTAAAAAAATTTAGTATTTCAGGTGTGAATGGTGAAGTTATTACTAATTAGTTTCTTCAAGTATAACATTTATTGTATAGTATGTTTAGTTTTTTTTATAGGATGTTTTGGTTTTCACATTTACTTCACTAAATGAAAGGGTTAACTTCGTAACTCTAAAAATGAGTCAAACTCAATTCTGACTAATGATTGAGTTACTAGCTTTTACCAGATTATGGAAGATTTATTTTTAAATGAAACTGCTTTGATATCCTAAGTAACTTTTGGCTGAAATGAAGTCATTAAAAATAAAAATAAATTAATTTAAGGTAGCGGGTTTCCTCTCTTCTACTGCCATTAATATCTGTCCTGGACAGACAGCTCAGGAAGCTGAACTTTGTGCCCATGACAGCGTGCTTGAACCTTAATTGGATGTAAGCACGAAAATAAATATAACTAACTAACTGACCACAATTCAATAATGTCATTTTCATTCCACTGTCTCAATGGGTTTAAGAATTAATATTGTAAGTGAAATTCGGTATATACACGTCCTCGCCGACTCTAAAATCACACGTATTGGAAAACGTATTACAAATTTGATAGTCTTGGATGCACCTAGTACCTACCATATTTTCACTCAACCACTTTTTAATGCATCTTTACCGCAGCATCTTTTCTGTAGTTTCTTGTGTGGCTGTTTGAGAGGTAGACGTCCTGTTTACTGGGCTGCGACACAGAGAACGCCACATGTTGAATATACTACGTTTTACCATGAACGAGAAGAAAATGAAGAAACCTTGACAGGAGCCTAGTATAAATTCAAAATAAGATTCAGCTATAGCTAAACCGAGAAAGATGATGACAAGCCACACAATCCCCGTCAAAGCGGACAGCTTCAGATATACAAATACGTTTTGTCTGTTTGTTCCACTGTGATGCGTCACCTGTTTAACGTTAGATATTGAGCATATGGTCCGTACAAAAAACGCCACATTTGCTATAAAAACAATAATCAGTGGAATTACATATGTTGTTAACGCAGAGTAAAATTCCGAAGGCAAATGACACAAATCTCCACCATAACCAATGCCATTCCCTAACACTATGCTCACCAACACGTTGCTAATGATGAGGATAATAGCAGTGATGTAAACATAGACAATGTACCTCCGCTGTAGTCCATCTTGAGCATTCTGGTTTATAGAGGTTTTTGAAATAACGAAGACGTACATCATGTGGAAAGAGCTGACATTCATCCAAAGAAGAGCTGTCAACCAAAAAAAGTGAACAAGAAGTCCTGCGATAGAACAGACTGTTGCTTCAAAATTGAATAATGCCGAACTGTGTGAAAATCCTTGAGAAAAGAATAAGGACATGACGAGGAACATGTTGTTCTTCGCGGGTAATGTCCTCAGTTGAGGAAACCTACAATACGTAATGAAGGTCAATGCTAGACATAGCATGGAGAGAGCGTTGCAGACAACTGCCACAATGTCCAGGATATCGGCTCTGTGTCGTCTGGCGGTCAGGGATGTGTACTTACAAAGCAGGTCGTCAAGACATACCAACAGTTCGGTCTGCTGTATAAAGTACATGCTATTTTTAAGAAAGACATCTGCGTATGAGAGTAAGGCCACGTCTTCGTGTATAGTGAATTCTGTGTGGTTCAGTCGCACATACAGACACTTTGGAACGCGTGCTAGGTAAACGCTTCTAAGACCTTTATTTGTGTTTATACTGTCTGCCATCACGGTTTCGTTTTCACTCACTCGACAACACCTGTCTGTGATAGGATCGAAACTGTATGATAATTTATTCGTGCTGTAAATTTTGTCTGTTTTGTTATAGAACTCGGGTTTTAGGGAAAAGATTGTGTGGTTAATATTTAGATACCAGTTTTGATAAATTGAATTTGTCATAGTTTCCTCAAATACTGTTCTATTTTCATCAACCAATGGTAAAAACCCAATTATAACGCCCAGTTTTTCTAGATTCGTGGTGTTTGTAATGTATGTCTCCATTTGAAGGCTAAACAATTTACTTTCGTTGGTAGAAAATAACCTAGATAATGAGTCAAACACCATATTTTCCAAACAAGCATACGTGTATTGTTTGCCCTCATTGGTGTTTGGCAGAGCAAAAGCTATTTCAAACCAATATTCAATTTCAGTCGTGTTGCTGTCGTATTGGACGCAGACATCTTTCTCAACATAACTCCCAGGTGGGCAATTCAACAAGCGATAAGTGTTCTGTAAAATACAAAGAAATTCAATTATTATGAAATCATATAGATGCTTTATGCATATATGTTGAAGTCCAATTTAGACAATGATCAAAAAGCAATCAGTATTCTAGTAAAGTCTGATTTGGTTTTTGTCTAATCAGCGGCTATTGCACGTCATTCATATGGTCATTATGACATATTTCTTTTAGAGGAAACCCGCTGCCGCCACATAGGCTACTTTTTTCGATAAGCAGCAAGGGATCTTTTATATGGACTTTCCCACAGACAGGACAGCACAAACCACGGCCTTTGATTAACCAGCTGTGAAATTGATGGAAATAGTTTTTACGTGCTTACATCACAAACGTGTTCAAGCACGCCCCTCCTGAGCACTACCCAGTTGTGGAGCACTGGTGGTCTTTGTAGCACCAATGAATGTCGTCTGTCCAGTCTGAGTTTGTTTTGTTTAATGATTTTTATCTTATCAGCAGTTATTGGACGTCATACATATGACCATTTTTGACACATTTCTTCAGAGGAAACCCGCTGCCGCCACATAGGCTAATCCTTTCGATGAGCAGCAAGGGATCTTTTATACGCACTTTCCCACAGACAGGACAACACATATCACGTCCTTTGATAAACCAGTTGTGGAGCATTGGTTGGAACGGAAAATAGACCAAACGGCATCTGGATCCACTGAGAAGGATCGATCCAACGACCGACAGCTTCAAAGGCGGGCACGCTACCGAGCTAGATGCCGCTCCTATTAGATAGGTATTTGAATGAACCGTAATTAAATATAAGCAAGTAAATCAGTTAAAACCAAACAAGCCGAGCTAAAAGCGTATAAAATCTAAACATAGCACTACTTACAGTGATAGGATCAAGCCAGCGAGTCTTCGTGATGTAGACAGGATCGTCTAGCTCCGCAGCGTGAAGCAGGTTAGCATTGATGACGTCATACGACACGGAAGTGGACTGGTTTGAACAGCTCGTCCGGTTTGGTTTATACCCATTGCAGACGTAGCAATAGATACTCCGAAACCACGTGTCATGCGTCACTACTGGGAAGTGCGTGGTAGCACACAGACGTTCAATGCTGACGTCGTAGTCCAACCACAGTCCAGTTGAATTGCACCGGGACACGATGTTGCTGCTGTTGTAAGTCGACGTCAAGTCACACGTGCGCAGACGTCCGCGTATTTCTGACGTGGGTATGAAAACGTCTAGACAAACCAACGAGGTTTTTTCAAGTTCATTGTTTTTTTCATGTTTTTTTCCAAGTTCATTGTTTTTTTCATTGTTTTTTTCAAGTTCATTGTTTGTATGAGAAATCGTGTTTGTTATATTTTCAATGACATCAGTCATAATTCTCTGATCCGTGCAAACCGTTTTCCGTTTCCACGGCGTGAACTGCACATCGCCATTACACAACGCATACCATTCGTTAAAGTAAACCACCCCAGTGCTACTAGATGTAACTGGCTGTAAGGACCCTCTAGTGAGATCAACATCCTCTTCTATGTGTGTCTGGTGGGCAGTAAACGGACATGATTTCTCCATTAAGTAACCCGTTTTGTAATCATCTACAGAAATCTGCACACATGTAAGACTTGGTGGTTTTGAAGGTGGCAGATTGCCCTCACTATCCGGGCAGCAGTCACCATAGCTGTTGCAAGAGGAATCGCAGAAACATTCCGTGCATCGAGGCATTGGGAAACTGCAGTTGGACATATAGATCACCGTGGATGCATTGCAGTATTTCTGACAATGTTGCAGCACGTTAGCTTTTCCGAAATGCATCGTGCTTCCATCAACAGCCTGCGTGTGAATGGAGACGTCATACCTGCCAACACCATCGTCATACCTGCCCACACCAACGTCATACCTGCCTACACCATCCTGGGTAAAAACTGTGTTAATCATACTGCTCATTATAACTGCAGTCAGAACTTCCATGATGGCATTTAAATATACCTACAACAATCAAAGTTAAAGTTAATGGGAAAACATCTGGTACACATATAAACTAAAATACTAAAAGTTTGTTTTGTTTAACTGGAGCACATTAGTTTTTACCTTATCAGCGTCTATTGGACGTAAAGTTAATGGAATGACATACGATTAATTTAACAACAAAAACTAATACATGTAGGCTATGAATATCGCAATAATTATATATAAATATGTTATATTTGAGTTCAGAGCGGGATGTAGCTCAGTCGGTAGCATGCCCACCTTTGAAGCGGTCGGTCGTCGGATCGATCCTTCTCAGTGGACCAACCTGCAGTTTGGGCTAGTTTCAGTTCCAACCAGTGATCCACAACTGGTTCATCAAAGGCCGTGGTATGTGGTGTCCTTTATGTAGAAAAGTGCAAATAAAAGATCCCTTGCTGCTTATCAAAAGTAGCCTATGTGGCGTCAGCTGGTTTCCTCTAAAAAATTAAATGACCATATGAATGACGTCCAATAATCGATGATAAGATAAAATCAATGCGTTCCAGTGGCGTCGTTAAACAAAACACTACTTTAAATTTGTCGTTTAATGACAAAGATTTGCCTCATTGTGTTGGAACAAGTTTTCCTCTCTCATGGTCAGACAATCCAAGAATCAGAAATGTGCGCCTAGAACAGTATATTGAAAGCTAACTTGAATACAAGCATTACAGTGCGTTACAAACAAGACACATTATGCTCATTACTGATGTGGCAAATCTGGTGTTTTTATCGGAAACCAATGCTCAAAGTCTATATATGTCGTTATACTCTAAAACGATCACGTCCATCGAAATCCTCAATACCCATGTACATGTAGAAGTGCAATATTTCCAGTATCCAACATGACAGGATGTTTTTCATTCGTCAAATACAAGCTTACACAGAATGTCAGGTTACTAACTGCTAGCAATCATCATGATGAATGTGATAAGTATGCTGATTTAACTACAACAGTGCAATCTCTTGGGTTTTATATGGAGGTAAATTATGAATAGGTTGGCATTTATTCTAATCAATTCTTGACAGAAACGACCGTAAATTCCGAAGGGGGGAGTGGCGGCTCCCCCACCCCAAAAATATCAAATTATGTTTTAACTACGTTTGTTTGATGCGCACCACGCTCCATTCTTTTGGCGCAACGATTTGATGTATCGTAATTAGCTCACGAGAAATACACTATATAAATCGGAGGGGCGGGTTGCCAGCTGTCCGCCATCACCAAGTCGTAGCACTATTCACATGACCTAAATATGGTACAGCTGATCGTTGAGTTAGGAAAATGGAGCGTGGTGCGCATCAAACAAACGTACAAAATATATTCTAAATGGTTAAATATTTTTAAAAAACAGACACTGCCCAAACTACCACAGAGCAATCTCTTGGTCTTGATTATATTAAGATGAGGTAAATTATGAATACGTTGGCATTTATTCTAATCAATTCTTGACAGAAACGGCCGTAAATTCCGAAGGGAAAGAGGCAGCTCAAAAATATCAAATTATGATTTAACTTTAGAAAATAGCATAACATATCATGATTTAATCTTGGTGGTATTTTTTCCAGTGGAACACGCCCCTTTTGGACAGCTAAGGTAATAAAAGCATAGGTGGATACAGGAAGATGTAGGTTTGCCCTCCCTTACTTTGACATACTGAATATTATCTATATACTGACAGGCATAGAAAACGCAATACCAACAAGTGTAATGGGTGGGTTTTCGAGATTTTCAAGAATTCTGATCAATAACGTGGTTCAAGACATGCACAAAGTATGGTTTGACGTGATCTTCCATCTACGGTAGCGTGCCCGCCTTTGAAGCCGTCGGTCGTGAGCTCGATCCTTTTCAGTGGATCCATCTGCTGTTTGGGCTATTTCCCGTTCCAACCAGTGTTCCACGACTGGTTAAAAAAAGGCCGTGGTATGTGCTGTCCCGGCTATTGGAAAGTGCATATAAAAGATCCCTTGGTGTTTATCAAAAAGAGTAGCCTACGGTATGTGGCGGCAGCGGGTTTCCTCTAAAAGAAATGTGTCGAAATTACCATATGAATGACGTCCAATAACCGATGATAAGATAAAAATCAATGTGCTCTAGTAGCGTTGTTAAACAAAATAAACTTTACTTTGATCTACCATCTAGTTATATTCATTCTACCATAATTATATTTCAGATATCTCCACAAAAACTAAAATGAGTTATGCTGCGTTTTCTAATGCTGTCAGTATAAACACTAGTAGCGTCTGCTATAACAACCTGGCTCTGAATGTTGACGTTAAACAACATGATCTGTAGCGTCGTTAAAAAAGCCTACTATCTGTATTCTGTACTGCCAAAAGCTCAGTCGGTAGCGTGCCCACCTTTGAAGCGTTCGGTCGTTGGATCGATCCTTTTTAGTGGACCCATTTGCAGTTTGGGCTATGATCCGTTCCAACCAGTGCTCCACAACTGGTTCATCAAAGGTCGTGGTATGTGCTATCCTGTCTGTGGGAAAGTGCATATAAAAGATTCCTTACAGCTTAACGGAAAGAGTAGCCCATGTGGCGGCAGCAGGTTTCCTCTAAAAAAGAAATGTGTCAAAATGACATATGAATGACATCCAATAGCCCCTGATAAGATAAAAATTAATGTGCTCCAGTGGCGTCGTTAAACAAAACAAACTTTACTTCTACAGCGGATGTGTTAGTCGAACATCCGAGCCATTAGAATTCCCAAACATAACTAAACTGGAACTGGTAGCAATAATTGTACGGAAACAAAGCTAGCGTTTACCAGCTACGTTCACCATTACATTGACATTATATTATAACATGTTTAACTCTCGCTCTTGCAACTGCCGTATCACAATATAGTATGCGTGTGAAATAAGTTTGTTTTGTTTAACGACGTCACTGGAGCATATTGATTTTTATCTTATCATCGGCTATTGGACGTCAATCATTATGGTAATTTTTACACATATTTATAGAGGAAACCCGCTGCCGCCACATAGGTTACTCTTTTTGATAAGCAGCAAGGGATCTTTTATATACTTTCCCACAAACAGGACAGCACATACCACGGCCTTTTGTGAACAAAAAATAGCCCAAACTGTAGCTGAGTCCACTGAGAAGGATCGATCTGACGACCGACCGACCGCTATCGACAGCTACATCCCGCTCCTCTCTGTATCACAGTATAAAATTTGTGTAGAGATCATCTAACCAGGCTATAGACTTACAATTGCCTCCCATGCGTCTTATTTCTGTGCAAACGTTTAAAGAGCATAGTATTGAAATCACCAAATTTCCACGAAGTCACTCACAGCTTACCTACCACAATTCTCTTTGAACTTCGTGTTGTTAGCCAACCAGTTACATCGCGTTCACGTCTGCTGGCACTGTGCCGCCATTTTAAATAAATTAGGTGGATACGCAGAACACAAAAAATAAGCACGTCTGCTTTTAATTTTGCCGCCATTTTAAATAAATTAGGTGGATACACAGAAAACAAAAAATAAGCACGCCTGCTTTTAATTATATGTCTTGGAAAGAAATTCCGGCGAGGTAAGAGTTTGTGCCCACGACAGGCGTGCTTGAACACTTATGTGATGTAAGCACGTTAAAACTGTTTCCAGACTAATTCTACGATGATGGGGTGCTGAATGTAGCTCAGTCGGTAGCCAGTTGTGGAGCACTGGTTGGAACGGGAAATAGCCTTTAAAGCGGTCTGTTGTCGGATCGATCCTTCTCAGTGGGCCCATCTGCAGTTTGGGCTATTTTCCGTTCCAACTAGTGCTCCACAACTGATTCATCAAAGGCCATGGTATGTACTGTTCTGTCTATGGGAAAGTGCATATAAAAGAACTCTCGCCGTTTATCCAAAAGAGTAGCCTATGTGGACAGTGGGTTTTCTCTAAAATAAATGATTGTGTCAAAATTACCATAATTATGAGCCAGTGTAATTAATTCTTGATAAACAGCTACAGGTCGGCTATGTAAGCTAATTACTTCACTTCCAAACATTTATTCAGCATCATTTTCAATAATGATAATAAAAATAATAATTAAAAAAATTCAGGTTATAAATATAGTTAATAAATGCTTTTAAACATTTTATTTTGTGTTGAACAAGTAGCCTTTTTTCTTTCTAATTCTATGCCCTATGTAAGACGATGATTCAGGGCACCCCAAACCTGACATCACCATATGGTATGTGGTCAATAAATATTTTTAAAATGTAATGTTTATTACTTGTAGATTTTGGAATATACATTGCATTCGGACATTGTTTTGAACAATGATAAAAATGTATCCGTACTAACTTTTTTCTTTGTGTATATTTGACACTGGAAATCTACCTTATCATGTAGGAGCGGGATGTAGCTCAGTCGGTAGCGTGTCCGCCTTTGAAGCGGTCGGTCGTCGGATCGATCCTTATCAGTGGACCCAGCTGCAGTTTGGGCCATTTTCCGTTCCAACCAGTGGTTCATCAAAGGCCGTGGTATGTACTGTTCTGTCTATGGAAAAGTGCATATAAAAGATCCCTTGCTGCTTATCGAAAAAGAGTAGCCTATGTGGCGGCAGCGGGTTTCCTTCTAAAAAGAGTGTCAAAATGACCATATGAATGACGTTCAATAACCGATGATGATAAAATAAATGTGTTCAAGTGGCGTCGTTAAACAAAACAAACTTTACTTTTTATTTCTTGCAGGAGCATGTCATAGCTCAATTGGTAACATGTCTGCCTCTGAAGTGGTCAGTCAACGGATCGATCCTTTTCAGTGGACACAGCTGCAGTTTGGGCTATTTTTCGTTCCAACCAGTGATCCATAACTGGTTCATCAAAGCCTGTAGTATGTGCTGTCCTGTCTGGGAAAGTATATAAGGCTTATCAGAAAGAATAGCCTATGTGGCAGCAGCAGGTTTCTTCTAAAAAAACCTGTCCAAATTATCATACATAATTATGATGTCTAATTACCGATGTTAAAAATCAATGTGCTCTAGCAACATCGTTAAATAACAATCTTTCCTTTTTATTTCTTGCAATATTGTAACTAGTAAGTTCAAGACAAATTTGTGATATCATTTAACAGGACAGCACATACCATGGCCTTTGGTGAACCAGTTGTGAAGCACTTGTTGGAACAGAAAATAGCTGTAATTTTATAACAGGGATAAACCTAACATACAATTTGGGGCTGGTCACAGGCCTCAATCCACTTCAAACAATCTTTCATTTGACACCAAATTCCACAAATTCATTAGAACAATTTACCAATTTTTAACTTTCAGCAATAATTTCCATTCAATTTTATGAAAAAGAGACCCTGACTTAGAGCTAGATTAATGCTTGTATAATGTTTAGTATAAAATAAATATGGCAATACTATAACTTTTTTCTTGTAAGTTGTATGCATCGTCAGTGTCACTCAATGTCACTACCTCCGTTATGCTTGAAATTGTGATCAGTTTGTTTTCTCATGCACCACTCACACTGTCAACATTGGATTTGATGTTGTCTGATTTGACGTAAAGTAAACTTTGTTTTGTTTAACAACGCCACTGGTTATCATCGGTTATTGGACGTCATTCATATGGTCATTTTGACACACATTTTTAGAAGGAAACCCGCACCCGCCACATAGGCTACTCTTTTTCGATAAACATCAAGGGTTTTTTTATATGCACTTTTCCATAGACAGAAAAGTACATAACATGGCCTTTGATGAACCAGTTGTGGACCACTGGTTGGAACGGAAAATAGCCCAGACTGCCTGATTTGAAGTTCAGTGGCCCGACATACTTGCAATTGAATGGAAATTTTCTTCTCCTAAAACCATCAATTTTACTAAGTCCTTTTTTGGGCATCCCAAAAAATCCCCAAATCTAATTTAATTCACTCATTAAATAGCAGTCAATGGACTCTAGTGGCATCATTAAACAAAACCTTTTTTTTCAGATACCTGTAACTGCTGAATTTGTGGAAAGATTTCAGTTCTACGAAAGAGCAAAGAAAGCTTATGCAGTTGTGCATACTGGGTAAGTATTAACTGACTTCCATTATTAAGTACCAGTAAGGCCAAATTAAAAAAAAATGTTGATCATACTTTTTATCAGATTTTACCATGGATGGGGGGTGGGGGTTGTTTTTCGGTGAATATTATTTATAAACCCCTGAAGACTAGCTGCAGGGTTGGGAACTCTATAGGAAATCAGGAGCGGGATGTAGCTCAGTCGGTAGTGAGCCCACCTTTGAAGCGGTTGGTCGTGAGATCGATACTTCTCAGTGGACCCA
>JAUTWP010147041.1:0-11253 GCA_033042655.1 Cyathermia naticoides
TAAAAATAAATGTTTTAAATATTACCCAGCGTAGTGGCTGACTAGACATATATTTGTATTCCTACTGATAAAAATAAATGTTTTAAATATTACCCAGCGTAGTGGCTGACTAGACATATATTTGTATTCCTACTGATAAAAATAACTGTTTGATTTAGGAGATTGAAGAATTATCTGTATTGGTGAGTGACCTTCAAGACAAAGCACGGAACTTCAACAAGGAGAAAAATGAACTTCGCAACCAATCTGATGCAAGGTATACTAAACTGCAGTTGATTTGATTATCAAAAGAAAATTTATTTCATTGTTTTTTACCAAAGCAAAAACAAGTAGCTATTATTGTTAGTGTGTTTTTGGGTTTGCTCAATTATAAATACAGTCAAGCCTGTCTTAAGCAGCCACCCAAGGCAGTAACAAAAAGTGGCCACTTAAGACAGGTGGCTGCTTAATACAGGTTATATGGTACTAAATTAGCTGATTTTTTGAGAAAATAAAGGTGACCTTTGAATACATGTGGCTGCTTATTACAGGTGGCTACTTTAGCAGGTTTGACTGTAGTTGTATTTGGGGGGGGGAGTAAACAATATGGCATCATGCTTTTCTCTTTATTGCGTTTATTATTTCTATTTTTTATGTTTATTTTTGTTATATTCTAGTAATTGTTTTGAAAATTGAGGAAATAGTTTGTATATTGTGACAGTAAAGTTTGTTTTATTTAACGATGCCACTAGAGCACATTTATTGATTTTTATCTTATCAGCAGCTATTGGATGTCATTCATATGGTCATTTCGACACATTTCTTTTAGAGCAAACCCGCTGCTGCCACATAGGCTACTCTTTCTGATAAGCAGCAAGGAATCTTTTATATCCACTTTCCCACAGACATGACAGCACATTCACACAGACATGACAGCACAAACCACAGTCTTTGATGAACCCGTTGTGGTGCACTGGTTGTAACAGAAAATAGCCCAAACTGCTGCTTGGTCCACTGAGAATAATCGATCCGACGATCGACCGCTTCAAAGGCGGGCATGCTACCGACTGAACTACATTCCGCTCCGTATTTTGTGACAGATTTATGACTTTATTTTAAAATGGAGTGGGATGTAGTTCAGTCGATAGCGTGCCGGCCTTTGAAGTGCTCGGTCGTCGGATAGATCCTTCTCAGTGGACCCATCTGCAGTTTGGGCTATTTTCCATTCTAACCAGTGGTCCACAACTGCTTCATCAAAGGCTGTGGTATGTACTGTCTGTAGAAAAGTGCATATAAAAGATCCTTTGCTGCTTATCAAAAAAGTAGCCTATTTGGCGGCAGTGGGTTTCCTTCTAAAAAGTGTGTCAAAATGACCATATGAATGACGTTCAATAGCCGCTGATAAGATGGAAATCAATGTGCTCTAGTGGCGTCGTTAAACAAAACAAATTTTACTTTGATTTTAAAAATTGTTTCTTTCAGAAACAAGAAGGCAGAGGAACACATTGAACAACTAATTTCTGAGAGAAAGCAACTTGACGAGAGGATGTCTGGTTTGGAAAAGAAGATTGCTTCACTCAGCAAACAGCTTGAAGAAAAGTCAGACGAGTTGTGCAGCGCTGAGAGACGCCTAGCAGATGCCAAGTCAGAAATACAGCAACTGTACCAGCAGAAAACTGACTTGCAGGTTGTCGTGGAATCCATGCAGAAAATATCCTCAAACAAAGACGAAAACCTGAAAGAAAAAGCTGAGCTCAATGCCAAAGTGAACCAGCTGCTCAAATCAAATGGAGATTTGGAAAAGAAAGTTAAAAACTACGCAGACGAGAAGGATGTTTTGGAAAGAAAGTTGAAGAGAAGTCAGACCGAGATGGAAGACTTGAAAAAATCCATATCGAAACTGGAGAATGCCGAGAGAGATAAGCAAACACTGGAGAGAAAGGTGTCGAGACTAGAACTCGTAGAAAAAGAAAAGATTAAATTGGAAGAGAGACTTTCAAAGCTGGATAACGTAGAAATAGAGAAACAGAATCTCGAGCGGAAACTCACTAAGTTGGAAAATACGGAAAAATTAAAGAAAGAAGCGGAGGAGAGACTGGATAGTTTTCAGAAGAGTAGACGAGAGTATGAAAAAAAGGTTGAGAGAGAGAGAAAAGAACTTGAAGACAATATCATGAAGTTGAGCAAAGAAAAGAAAGATTTGGTAAAAACAATCACAAAACTGGAGGCTATTGATGCTGAAAAGCATGCAGCCATGAGCAAAAAACTTGAAAGTGTAGAAAAAGATAAAAGAATTTCAGAAAAAAGTTTGAAATCTATGCAAAAAGAGAAATCTGATCTTGAAAATCAAATTTTAAAGCTTGAGACAGAGAATGAGAATTTAAAACAAAAAATACTTCAGCATAAAAATGGTGAGGAGAATAAAAAAGAAAAGCTGTTATGCATGGAAAAGGAAAAGAAATTCTTAGACGATAAAGTTAAAGAAATGGAAAAAATATCACTGGAGAAAAGAAGTCTTGAAGAAAAAGTAGTACGGCTAGAAAAAGAGTACGACCAAGAAATGAGGAAAATAGTTACGAAATTGCAGAAAGCCGAGACGGACAAAGAGGAGATGAAGAAAACTTTGTCAGAATTAGAGAAAGCCGAGCGAGACAAGCAGGCGCTGGAGAGGAAAGTCTGCCGACTGGAGCTCATTGAGAAAGAGAAGGTTAAAGTGGAAGAAAAGCTCTCACAACTGGGCAGTACCGAGATGGAGAAGAGAGATCTCGAGAAGAAACTCACTGGGTTGGAGAAGATGGAGACATTAAAGAATGAAGTGGAAGAGAGATTGGAAAGTGTACAGAGGGAGAAGCAGAAGTTGGAGGAGAGAGTTAAGAAAGAAAAGAAAACATTCGAAGAGGAACAAATCACGACAAAGAAAAAGTTGGTTGGTTTAGAAAAGGAAAAGAAAGATTTGGAGAAACAGGTTAGGGAGTTGGGAAGTTTGAAAACTGAAAAGAGAAGTCTCGAGCAAAAACTAACAACATTAGAAAAAGACTATGATCAAAGTACGAGACAGAATAAGAATTTGAAGCAAAAACTAGATAACTTTGAAACATTAGAAAGAAAAAATTCTGATCTTGAAAAGAAGTTATTAGAACTTGAACGTTTACAAAAACAAAACGATACCTTAAAAAAACAAGTGTCCGATCTTGAAACTGATCTTAAAGAGAAGCGTGATTATAAAAAACAAATTGAGAAATTAGAAAATTTAGAAAAAGAAAATCAAGAACTTGAAAAGAAACTGAAAGAACAGGAGAGAGCGTTGGCAGTGAAGTCTGAGAGCCAGCCTGCCGAGTCTAGAAGATCTCTAGTTGACCGGCTGCACGAGGAGAAGCAGGCTTTGCAACAGAAAGTTGAAAACCTTGAAGCAGAAAAAGATAAAATAAAGCGTAACAGCATAACACAAAATTCACAAAGTGATTCTCGATCGAAGAAAGTTCAAGAAGAATTGGAAGAAAAAGTGAAACGGTTAGAAGGTGTGACCACAGAATTGGAGAACCAGTTAGGTGAGATGAAAGAAAAGGTTAGAGAAAACAGTCAGTTGAAAAAAGAAAAGTTGGTTCTTCAAGGAAAAATAGACTCATTGTCTGACGAACTTGCTTCTCTGAAATCTTCACTTGACAAACAGAAAATAAAAGACAGTGGGGATGATTGTGCCAAAGATAATGAGATTCAAAATGTACGAAACAGTTTGAAACGAGCGAAGTCGTTTGCTGTTAATAATGATGAAAGAGTTGATGATGTTCGTCAGGAAAAGCGCTATCTTGAAGCTAAAGTGAACAGTCTACAGAAACATGTGGAGAACCTGCAGGGATCTGCCAGTGTGACCAGCGGTCAGTCAGACCAGCTTGAGGGCATTCAGCAAGAGAAGAGGGATCTCATCAGTCAAGCTGAACAACTGCAGAACAAATGTGACCGCTTGACCACTGAAATGGCTCAATTGCAGAGCTTACGAGAGGAAAACAAACAGCTTGAGTCCACCATTAGACAACTTCAGAAGAGAGTCGATGAACTAACTGCTAAGGTATTTATTTCATTAGATTTGTTTTTATTATTTGGTGATTAATAATGTTAATTAATCCGATGTTATTTTTCCATAGAGCAAGAGCTATCTCAACATGTTACTGATGATGATTTTGTTTATTCACCTGGAAATTAATTAAGTACCACCTAAATTATATTGCTATCAAAATGCATCTGGAGATTGAAAGTAAAGAACTTTGGTGCTTTTTACACATTAAACCTTTGTAGATGTAGCTCAGTCGGTGCCGTGCCTGCTTTTGAAGCGGGTCCGTGGTCGTCTGATCAATCCTTCTCAGTGGACCCATCTGCAGTTTGGGTTATTTTCCACAACTGGTTCATCAAAGGCCGTGGTATGTACTGTTCTGTCTATGAAAAAGTACAAATAAAACATCCCTTGCTGCTTATCGAAAAGAGTAGCCTATGCAGCGGCAGCGGGTTTCCTTCTAAAAAGTGTGTCAAAATTACCATATGAATGACGTCTAATAACCGATGATGAGATAAAAATCAATGTGCTCTAGTGGCGTCCTTTAATAAAACAAACTTTACTGTATTTTGTTAGAGCTCATCGCAGACACCAGTGGGTGGTGTATCGGCAGCACTGAAACAAGAACTGCAGGAGTCTAACCTGTCACTAAGTGAAGCCAGATCTCTGTTATCAGCGTCAAAACGACAAGAACATGAGCTGAGGGAACAGATACGATCTCTACAACGTCAGCTAGACGGTAAAGCAATGGAAGGTGGTCCGAGGGTTCAGGTAGATTGTTTCTCATTAAATCCGAATCTACAAACATTTTTAAATTACTGTTAAAATATTAAAATTTATGTTCTTAATTTTAAATATATTTTTGGCATGCTTATCATGCTACATTTTTAGTAGTGTTGCAATATTGTTTAGGTATTGGTAAGCTTCTTGAAATTACTTTGAGAAATGACTATTTTGTATTTTAGAGTAACGTTTGTTTGTTTGGTTTGTTTTAAGGGAACACCAGCAATAGAGGGAGAACTTCAGACTCTTCGACTTCAGAATGAAGCTTTCAAAAACCAAATAACTGTAAGTTACATTTACTTTCATTTACAGTCAAACCTGTTAAGCAGCCACCCAAGGTAGTAACAAAAGGTGGCCCCTTAAGACAGGTGGCTGCTTAATACAGACTTTTGTACTAAATTATCTTTGTGAGAAAATAAAGGTGACCTTTGAAGACACGTGGCTGCTTATTACAGGTGGTCACTTTAGCAGGTTTAACTGTACATATACATTGGACTGTCTAAATCAGATCCATTTTGGACCGATGAAAAATGCTGGTTTAGACAGAGTGCTGGATTAGACAGATGTTATGCAGTGTTATATGGCTGAATGGGACTTTGAAATCATGCTGGTTTACACAGATGCTGGTTTAGACCACTGTATGTAGTATTAGTGAAACATTATTTTTTGTAATGTTTTACATTTTGAATTGAAATATATGTGTGTGTTCCTGTTCAATAAAACAAAACTTTGTTAAACAAATTCAAAATATATTATAAATTGCTTTCCCATTATTATTCAACCCCCAAATTTCATATGATTTTATTCTACAGAATTCTAAAGCTGTTGAAGATGAACTCCGTCTGCTGAAATCACAGTTTGAAATGGTTCAGAGACAAAATAAGGTTTTACTTTTTTTCTATAAAGTTTGATAAACTAAAGATCACATAAAGTTATGTATTATATTAAAGTGGCAGTCTGTTTAAATTTAGAATAGTATTTCGCGTGGTCTAATTACAATACAACAAATCATTGTGTCAGAAGAATGGAGCATGGTGCACATCAAACAAACGTACAAGATATATTCTAAATGGTTAAATATTAAAAAAAAAGACAATGCCACTTTAACATGCCAACTTATTTTTATATTTTATTGTTGTTGTTTTTTATTTTAAACAGCAAAAACATTCACAAAAGAGAAACAAAAGTCGATTTTTATGTACATGCGTGTATGTGTTATTCACAAATGAAGATGATTTAATAGCAAAGGAAATCAATCCAATTAGAGCTCGAGAATGAGCTTATTGAAGGCTGCATGCACTAAGTTAATTTGTCTACTTTCAGTGAATCAATCCAATTCCAACCTATGCTACAGAACAGGTTTATCAAGGACTTAGCTAAATGAATTGTCTTGTTTCCATGTATTCACTTCAGAGGAAGTCTTTCAGCACTGCTCATTTTGTTAATCTCTGTAATAATATAAACATATTCACCTAGAGTTATCTTCCCATCTTCTGAATGCCTGAGATTCCTTGCCTTGGCAACAACAATGGTTAGACGTTCAGCACTAGGGAGGTAGTTGAGAGAGAACATCAAGTCACCAACATCTTCTTGTTGCTGTAAGAAAAAATACAAAGTAAAATAAACAGTCTTTAGGTCAAGGTCAAGTTGTTTAACGTCCACGTTCAGAGCCAGGCTGTTATAGCAGACGCCTCTCTCAGGCGCAGTTTATGGTTTTATTCATCCACCGCGTCCGGGACAGGGAGGTGGGGAGTTGAAGCGAGCTATGGCATTAAGTTTGATTTAGCAGATTAGCACATGAGAAAATGGGAGATTGAATTTGAATGCTCGGTCGAAAAGTGAAGTAATTTTGAGCGAATTTTTATCACAAGTTTTGTCAAAAAATAATGGCGATTCAGACTATTTATGAATTTGGAATTTTGATTGCTTTCAAGTGCATCGAAAAGTAATATACGCGATGTTTAAAGTCTGAATCTTAAAAACTTGTGATATTTACCATGGGCAAAGGTAACTTGACTGCTGAAGGTGAAATAATTATAGTCAAGCGAATATTATATAGTGGACTCTCTAAACCGGACACCCAAGAACCGTACAAACCAATCGGTCCAAATCTGTCCATTTCACCTTGACCCATGCTTAGAGAGGTTTCACTGCATATCAGTTGGGAGGAAAACACAGACAGAATTTAACAGTGCTCTGAGGAAAATGGTAGGATTGCACGCAGCAAACAAAAGGCGTAAGCTTACGTGACAAAACCATTGTTGTTGTTGTTGTTGTTGTTGTTGTTGTTGATGAGGTTGGGATATGGAGGACTTGCAAGAGGGTCATACCCATTCACTTGACCTGTCTTTATCAAGTTCGCCTCGTCCTCAACTTTCTCTCTTTGTTTCTTCGACATTCGACCAAACTTGACCGCTGTGAAAATAAAACATTAGTTATAAGTAAAGTTTGTTTTATTTAATGACGCCACTTGAAATGGATTTTTCCAGAGGGTAAAATTGCATACCCTAAAAAATTTGCCTATACGTGTATCTTAAAATATTAAAAAAAAAATTATTATGTTAAATTAAAAATGGTTTAATTTTTTCTGTGTTACTGTGTTACATATATCAACGAAACAGTCTCAATCATCAGATAGGGATTTCTAATTGTTTTGGCATCATGTAAACACTGTCATAAAAACATGTAAATCAATATGTTTGGCTGTTGAGTGAAAAATAGCTGGTGTATTAGGCCCCAGCAGCCAGAGATCCCACCTGCAGCCGGCTTAATTTGAAAGCCCTGTCAGATTATCATTAAGTATCTCTCACCACTGTCACTTAAAATAAAAAAGAGAGCTTACCCTAAAAAAGAATGCTGTAGGAAAGCCTGCTAGAGCACATTGATTTTTATCTTATCATCGGTTATTGGACGACATATATATGGTAATTTTGACACATTTAGTTAAGAGGAAACATGCTGCCACCACATAGGCTAATCATTCCAATAAGCAGCAAAGCAGGGGTGCACAAATTAAAATTCTGTGTAACCCATTAATGGGTTATGCAAAAAATATTTTTTTTTAAATAATTAAATTTATTATATGCCAGAAGACGTTTTTTTTTAAATTCATGCGAATGTGAAATGGGTTATGCAGGACAATTTTGCACGACCCTCACGCGAACGAAACGGTCGTTCGTGCAATTTGTGCACCCCTGTAAAGGATCTTTTATATCCACTTTCCCATAGACAGGACAGCACATACTATGGCCTTTAAATGATGAACCAGTTGTGGAGAACTGGCTAGAACAGAAAATAGCCCAATACAACTGGTCCTCAGAAAAGGATCGAACCAACGACTGACCGCTTCAAAGACTGAGCTTCATCACACTCTTAATCTCAAACACTGCAAGGGTTGCCTACACAACAACACGTTATACAATAATTAAATATATAATTAAGTAGAACAACCTGCTAAAGTGGCCACCTGTAATAAGCAGCCACCTGTCTTCAAAGGTAACATTTATTTTCTCCCAAATCAGCTAATTTAGTGCAATATAACCTGTATTAAGCTGCCACCTGTCTTAAAGAGGCCACTTTTGTTGCTCCCTTGGGTGGCTGCTTAAGACAGGTTTGACTGTATAATTAAATTGAAGTGATTTTTTGTTAGTTTCGGTTGACGAGTTTACTCACCATCTCGTGACATGCCGAGAGCGATACATTTCTGTAATCTGCAGTACTGACATCGGTTTCGGTTGACTCGGTCTATGACGCATGTCTTGTTTCTTGGACATTGGTAATTTACTGGCCCGGACTGGCTGCGGCGGAAAAATCCCTGAAATTACCAAAAAAATGTAACACCATTGGAAAAAAGTGTTTGTAAATTTCTCCATTGGCTCTATCTGGTATTTTGGGAAAACATCTTTCTTTTATATAGTTTCCTTGTTAATATATATTTTCAAGAAAACCAAATATACACACACACACTTGAATTAGTTCCATTATACTGACTCGGTAGGAACAACATTGATCTTTTCAATTGAGGACAATGGCTGCGGCTTTAAAATGGCCACAGTTTCAAAATTGCTACTGTTTCAAAATGTCTTACTGCTTTAAAATGGCTACTGTTACAAAATGTCTACCATTTTAAAATGGCATACTGGTTCAAAATGGCTACTACTTTAAAATGGCTTACTGTTTCAAAATAGCTACTGTTTCAAAAGGGCTCACATTTTAAAATAGCTTACTTTTTCAAAATTGCTACTGTTTTAAAATAGCTTACTGTTTTAAAATGGTTTACTGTTTCAAAATGGCTACTGTTTTAAAATGGCTCCCATTTTAAAATAGCTTGCTGTTTCAAAATGGCTACCTTTTTTAATGTCTTACTTTTTCAAAATGGCTACTCTTTCAAAATGGCTTAGTTTAAAAACTTAGTCGTACCTTGCATCCTTCACATGTGATTACTCCATAGTGAACGCCAGAAGACTTATCCCCGCACACCTTGCATGGTATTACTTCAATTTGTGCTGAAAAAACAAACAAAACAATGTACTACAGAGAAACAAATTTCTAATGAAAACAAAAAAGGTTTGTTATACGATACTTTCAGAGCACATTCATGCCTGAGATTTAGGAAAAATTTACAAAAAAATAGGTTAGTCCAAATCACATCATTCAGATAACATGTTTTGGTTCTAGGTAAAGTAAAGTTTAGACAGTTTTAGCTAAAATTAGCCAATGGCTAATTTGGCTACCAACATCACAAGCTCTGGGTCACCTGTAATAAGCAGCCACCTGTCTTAGTGGTTTATTTAATGACACCACTAGAACACATTTATTGTTTTTTAATCATCGACTATTGGACATCAAACATATGGTTTTTAGTAGCAATGGATTTTTATATAGTATAATACATTACTCTACTAACAAAACTGGTTCATCAAAGGCTGTGGTATGTGCTGTTCTGTCTGTGGAAAAGCGTATATAAAAGACCCCTTGTTGCTTATCAGAAAGAGTAGCTTATGTGGCACTAGCAGATTTCCTCTAAAAAGAAATGTGTCAAAATGGCCATATGAATGACGTCCAATAGCCGATTGTAAGATAAACATCAATGTGCTCAAGTGGTGTTAAATAAAACAAACTTCACTGTTTTGAATGATGTGACTAAAAATGAGCATGTTAACAATGGATTTGAGAAAGTAGGTGGGGTCAGACAAGGGTCATTCATAGGAACGCTGTTGTTAAACCTGCATGTCTACTTGTTGATTTAGTTTCAAATTTATTTTAAAACAACATCCTGGAGCCTCATAAATGGTCAACATCATAGCTCAAATTTAACGGTGGCAATTGCCACTGGTTTTGTATAAATTGCCATTGGCAAAATAACTAGCCAGTGGGTAAAAAATGCCGCTGGTGAAGCAACTTGCCTATGGCAATTTAGCACATACCACAACCTTTGATGAACCAGTTGTGGCCCACTAGTTGGAAAGGAAAATAGCTTGCTATTACTAGCATTACTATTAGGTGTAAAACCTGGTATTTTGGAAAGATGGATGGGGATTGGTAGTCAAGCAACATACAAACTGTTTAAGACATAAATTTGCGTGTTTATAATGCTTACATACCACAGACATAAACAGCACATACCAGTCTTTGATGAATCAGTTGTGGACCACTAGTTGGAAATGAAAATGCTATGGGTGTAAAACTTATTTTGGAATAATCGATGGGAGTTGATACTGAATAATACCGTTAAGCAACATAAAAACTGTTTAGAGTGGAAGAGTCTGGTTTAAAAAAAAAAATTACCATTTAGAATATATCTTGTACGTTTGTTTTATTTGCACCATGCTTTATTCTTTGATGTAACGATCTGCTGTACCATATTTAGCACTACGACTTAGCGATGGTGGACAGCTGGGGGGTCACCATGCCGATTTATAGTGTGTTTCACGTGATCTAATTACAGTACAGCAAATCATTGCATCAGAAGAATGGAGCATGGTACACATCAAACAAACGTACAAGATTTATTATAAATGTTTAAATATTTTTTTAAACCAGACACTGCCACTTTATGACATTAATTTGTGTGCATGTACAGTGCTTATGTACTTACGTCTTATGGCTGGTTGTCGGGGGGTTGAGGCTGGAAGAAAATACATTCTCATGTTAGTTTTCTGACCAACACCGCATGAGTAGTCTTACAGAAATGTAACACTAGGAGAACATATTGCCCCAACCCCCAGCAACCGGGAGTTACGTTGCACCGCACGAGCAGTCTTACAGTTTGTTACAAAAATGTAACACTAGGAGAACATATTGCCCCAACCCCCAGCAACCGGGAGTTACGTTGCACCGCACGAGCAGTCTTACAGTTTGTTACAAAAATGTAACACTAGGAGAACATATTGCCCCAACCCCCAGCAACCGGGAGTTACGTTGCACCGCACGAGCAGTCTTAC
>JAUTWP010147152.1:0-11251 GCA_033042655.1 Cyathermia naticoides
AGCTGTGTGCCCATGACAGCGTGCTTGAACCTTAATTGGATGTAAGCACGAAAATAAATATAACTAACTAACTAACGTGTAGTTTTCAATCAGTGAATGTGTTGTTTCAGTACTGCCCAGCTGATATGCGATGTATTCGACGAACTCGAGGCGCTATATGCATGCCGATGCAGGGAGGAATGGGTGAGTTGTCGTTCTTTGATTTATTCTTTTAAAAATACTTAATGTTTACTGTCAGGTAGGTACTGAGATCGAGTCTCAGTGGAGGCATGGGATTTTTAATCTCAGTACCGACTCAAACCCAAAGTGAGTTCTCCGCAAGGCTCAATGGGAAGGTGTATCTGACCAGTGGTTCCATAACTGGTTTGACAAATGCCATGATTTGTGCTACATGTCTATGAGAAAGTGCATTTATAAAATATCCCTTGCTACTTATCGAAAAAGAGTAGCCGCACTAGGTGATGTGGTAGCGTGTTTCTTCTCTTCTGTTAACATTAATATCTGTCCCGGACGCAAACTACGGCTTTTGGAAATGCTTTATTTTTTGTTGGAACCAGAATTATAAATCTGCTGAATATTTCTAATTGATCAGACCAAGAAATACATGTAGGTCTACCTTGTCGCCAAGGCGTCTCCTCACTAGTATCGAACCACCACACTTAGTGATGATTTGTTACGACGTGATGATTTACCTACACATGAGAAAATTTAATCATAATGGCTAAATCATTACAAGTACACAGTTGATGGTCCATAGATGATGATTAATAAGCAAGAAATGCCATCTAATGGCGTCGTCAAATAAAACAAACTTTACTTGTACCTGATAAATTAAATCATAATGACTGAATGCATTGCAAGTAGAAAGTTGATGGTTAAAAACAATGATTAAAAAGCAAGCAATGTCCTCTAATGGCGTGGATAAATAAATTAAAAAAACCTTTAAAACAATCTTTAAAAGGAGACAAGGTAAGGATGAGCAGCTAAAATTAGTCTACTTCTGTTAGTACGTCGAACACATTATTCTCTATGACGCGTTTATTTTTGGAAAGATGACGCGTTTATTTTTGGAAAGATGACGCGTTTATTCCCAGGCAAGTTGTCGCTGTTTGAGTTTCCCTTGAAGTAACTTGTCAGCTGTCTCTTCAGTCGCACTTCCTGGGCGTCACGTCTGTCAAAACCTGTCACATAAATAAACGCCTGACAGAGCTGATTGACAAGATCATTTCACAGAGCTTATATGAACTTGCGTACAAGTACGATAGCCCTCGGCACAGCTGAATACTTAAACAGGACATTCACACGAAGTGCTGATTCGGATACTTTAAACAAGAAATTGAATGTGCTCTTTTAATGAAATTTGACTATTTTCCGTTCATCAAAGGCCGTGGTATGTGATGTCCTGTCCGTGGGAAAGTGCATATAAAAGATCCTTTATTGCTTATCGGAAAGAGTAGCCTATGTAGAGGCACCGGGTTTCCTCTGAAAGAAATATGTCAAAATGACCATATGAAACGTCCAATGGCTGATGATTAGATAAAAATCAATGTGCTCCAGTGACGTCGTTAAACAAAACAAACTTTACTTTATTTACTGCAAGGTGCATATGTCAAATAGAACAGTGCATTGTGATTGTGTCGTTGCAGGTATGTGTGGAATGTTCAAAGATCCGGGTACCTGTCCAACAGCTCGCTACGTCAGATGGTTTTACGACGCAGATCACGGACATTGCGATAGATTCAACTGGAGCGGATGTGGCGGAAATAGAAATAGATTTATCTCCCGTAGTTTGTGTGAAATGCATTGCAGTAGACACAGCCGTCGTGGCAAGTGAACCACACTTTGAAACCTCTATCTTCACGACAAGTGAAGCAGACTTTGATGTTTGTACATTTATGAGACATTTGTATACGCTTTTATGTGTTGAGAATAACTATTATGCTGTCAGACATCGAAATACGAAGCAATTTGAATTCAATTCGACCCTGAACAGAATTTCAGGGGAATCATTTATGGAAATTTTTGTTTCAGAAAGTTCATCCGTTATAAGATGAGGCGTGCTTGAACACCTCTGGTGATGTAAGGGCGTTAAATATTTATCCGTACCCATAGGACAGGACAAGTTGTTTAACGTCCACGTTCAGATCCAGGCTGTTATAGCAGAAGTCACTTCTATGCGTAATTTATCCCTACCCATGTAGCTAATAGGCATATGTAGTTTAGAGTATTAACAAATAAAATGATATTTTATTAAACTAATAAATAATTATTACTACATGTATTTATAAACAAATTAATCTGAACTACATTTTATACTAAGGTATTTCAATGTGGTGATAGAAAAATGTATTTCCTCCAGTCAAAATCAGGGGATAAATTTTCCTATTATTTCAAGTTGCTTAATTCGTAGCCCGAATATCCATCTGAGCTGTTCTCTGCCAAAGGATACTCCGGCTACTTATTTCGATGTATGTAGGCTACTGTGAAGGACTCAGAATACTTACACAACCAATAATACTGTAGAAAATAGAACGCAAATATGTTTGTATTTAAATTTATTTGATGTGTTCAAACATGGAACAGCGCTTGCGCATTTATGTATGAATATTCATGTTACATGTCCTATTAATTGTGTCATTCATCTTATGATGCCATCTAGTCACATGACTTATTCATATTGTATATACTGAAAGTATGTAATGGAATGTTTTAAATAATTACTGGCTAATTTGTAATTACATTTTGGAGATACGCGACAGGGTTGTAGCCTCGGGGAGGGAGCTCATCTTGAAAAATGTGTAAAAATAAAAGTTGAATGAATTTGTTCAGCGTAAAATTATATGCATATAATATGTATTTTATTAAATCAGTCGTCATGTGAAATTATGTTAATATAAATAAACATAAAATAAATAAAGGTTTGTCATGAGTAAAATCATAACATTATTATGAGTAAAATAAAAACGTTTACGTTATTGGATACAGCAATGTATACAATTATGTGGCCCCATGCATGAACCTAATAACCCACAATATGTAATTGATAACATTGGAGCGGTAATTATATCATTGCAATTATCATATGTGTGCATCAAAAATGGGTTTAACTGTTGTAAAGATATTTTTAACTCACGATTTGTCTAAGTACATTCACAAAGATTTGAAGGTTCATTCATGTCAATATCTCAATAAATTTGTTATTGTGGGTTATCAGGTTCATGCATGGGGCCATAAAATTATAGAAGTGATATTTTACTTATTTGTATATATATATATTAAACATGAATTCTTGTACTGTACTTGTTGCTATTTCTGTAAAGTTTTTAAATAATAATAAAACTAACAAGGCCCAAAATGTTCATAAAGTTGTGACAGAAACAAAACATGCCTTGGAAGGGATTTGAACCCAGTACCCACATATACCTGTAGCCAGTGACCCGACAACCGTGCACACGTTTATGTAATGCATACTTCAGCGATATCATCGTATCTTGTCCTGAATTTTATAAACACATCGTTCTATGAACAAGGTGCACATGGCGACTCCTATACCAACAGCTATAGCGTAGAAAAGTCCTTGGGTCTCTAGAAGGCCCACTGCTTTGACGGAAGTCTTCATGCCCTCGCAGTAACCAGTTCTGAAATACTTCGCGTTCAGAAAGTTAAAACAGCCGCTGGCTTTCATTAAATGCAGCCTGAAAAAACAAACGTAGCATTGGTTTTATTTAACGATGCGCTATTTTCCGTTCCAACCAGTGCTCCACAACTGGTTCATCAAAGGCCGTGGGATGTGCTGTTCTGTCTATGTAAAAATGCATATAAAAGATCCCTTACTGCTTATCGAAACGAGTAGCCCATGTGGCGGCAGCGGGTTTCCTTCTAAAAAGTGTGTCAAAATGACCACATGAATGACGTCCAATAACCGATGATAAGATAAAAATCAATGTGTTCCAGTGGCGTCGTTAAACAAAACAAACTTTACTTTTTGATCGTATTATATAGAGTTGATAAATTTCTCGGTCGATGAGCAACAGCGTCAGTGTTTCATTAGAATATCGAGTCAGTATGAAAATCTCCTGGAGCACTTTGCATTTTTTATACAAAACGGTCAGAATCTTTGATCAGTTTATTCCTCAAACCAGAAGATTTTTTAATTAATAAGATTAATCGGAAAGACTTCTGTGCACCAATCCGTTATAAACTAGGATCTAAATTCTTCACAATATCGTTTGTTCGTTCAGTGAAAAATCCAAGGTTATTGCCTGTAACGTAATCATTTCCATCAAGCATGGTAGACATCATCCTCTTGTTGCGATAGCATACACTGCATTGGAATCAGCATGACACAAGTAATATTGCAGTTGAGATGCATCATTCAGCTCACATTTCTTGGACATAGAAACACAAAAGATACAAATATGAAAACACACGAGATTTAAACACAAAATCACAACATGTCAAAACGAAAACACACAAAATGCAAAGACCGAAATACACGAGATAGGAAGACATAATAAAAAAGTAGTTCAGTGAAGTCTTAGAGGATGGTGGTCTCTTGGTGCTTGAAGGATATGCACACATTGGATTAGCAGTTGTGTATAACCACTAAGTTGTGCTCTCAATAGTGATGCATCGTGGAACTATATGCATGCACTTTACCATCTATATCACACCAAGCGCTCGTTCCGTTATCTTTATCTCTAGTTTGAACTGTTATATTCTGTTTAACTGTTTTCAACTGTCTTTTATTAATTTAACGTTCTATTCAGTTTAACTGTTTTCAACTGTCTGTTATTAATTTAATGTTATATTCTGTTTAACTGTTTTCAACTGTCTATTATTAATTTAATGTTCTATTCTGTTTAACTGTTTTCAACTGTCTATTATTAATTTAACGTTATATTCTGTTTGTTTTCAACTGTCTATTATTAATTTAATGTTCTATTCTGTTTAACTGTTTTCAACTGTTTATTATTAATTTAATGCTATATTCTGTTTAACTGTTTTCAACTGTCTATATTCAACCATTGGCATAGTGATAATTTAACTTTCTATTCGGTTTAACTTTGTGTTGAACTGTCTACAGCCAAGCATTGATTTATTATTAATTTAACGTTCTATTCTGTTTAACTATGCTTTGAACTGTCTATTATTAATTTAACAGTATATTCTGTTTAAATATTTGTTGAACTGTCTACAGCCAAGCCTTGATCTATTATTAATTTAACCGAAAATTGTTTACGCAAGCGGCTGTCTTATTATTGATAGCAGCGGCCCTGACGCTTTACGAAGCGCCATCCGTTGGCATTATCAGTCACCTAGTCTTGTTAATGCACGGGACTATAGACAGTTTGGCATTAATTCTAAGAAACAAGACAACACGTTTTCATCTTTTCACAACACTGTCTTAAAGGGTATCCGAGTGAACTTTATTGTTGTACTTGTTAAAATAAGGTTCAGTTATACGGGTATGCTGGATTTACTCAACTTTATTTATATTTAATCTGAATTCAGAACAGAGATTCTTCTATGACATCGGTTTTCCTCTAAACAAATACTAGTATATTTCAGAATGACCATATGTTTGATGTTCAATAAGGTTCAGTTTTATGTTTGATTTACTAAACTTTAATTATATTTAGTCTGAATTCAGATCAGAGATTCTTCTATTAAGGTTAGTGAATGTGGTGAATTCGGTTTCCTCTAAACAAAAATGTCAGAATGACCATACATTTGATGTCCAATGGCCAATGATTAGATTTAAAAAATCAATAGGCTCTAGTGGTGCCGTTAAATAAAACAAACTTTACTTTTAACGCTGCTTTATTAGACATTCATGCACTCCTGTAGCCATTTTGCACTACATATTTTTGTTCACAAGTTAGATCATACTGGATGGAGAAAACAAATCAAGACCTTTCAACATTGGATTCAAAGTAAATCAATGGATAGCAAACGTCTGAAGAAATTGTTAAAATGCCTCTAATATGTTTAATATCCTGTGCTATACTGGTTCCTTTTAAACATAAAAGCTTAGGTTTCTTGGTTACTAAATAAAGGTTAAATCATGGCCACGCTGGCACAGAATATTCACATTATGCTAACTGGAAAGGGTTTAGAATATCATAGCAGTTTGTCGTTTACATTTGACGCGACCAGTAGTCAATAAATAGTTTAACACAGGTCATGGTGTGTATTCTGTTCGGGGAATGAGCATATATAAAAGTCCCTTGTTGTTTATCAAAAAGAGTAGTGTAAAGCATTATATTCCCTTGAAGTTATATTTTATTTATGTCAAATATTTAATTCAAAAATATTCTTGTAAATGTGTGTTTTTCTTCTTATCATGGTAAGTCTTGTAGATGTAAATTTTTGAAAACGCACTTGGGGTTTTCCTTTCGTGCTGATGTATTGAAAAGCGCTCAAAGGCAGGACTGTGTGATAGGCAAATTAAAAGTAGACGACAAATCGTTAGTCTTTGACTGACAACAACGTGATGAGTTGTCAGCTTCTGAACGTGTTTGAAGTATTTGTCAATCCCCTTGTTGCTGAATTCACGCAGCTCGCTTCCAAGTCACCAGAGTTACACGATAGAATGCGCTCTTTCTTTGACTGTCAAGTTATTGAAGTTACACGATAGAATGCTCTCTTTCATTGACTACCAATGTACTGGAGTTACACGATAGAATACGCTCTTTCATTGACTACCAATGTACTGGATTTACACTATAGAATGCGCTCTTTTATTACAGTTAAACAATAGAAAGTTCTAGCTCTTTGATTGACTACCAAGTCACCAGAGTTACACGATAGAACTCGCTCTTTCATTGACGCATACTATCAGCTACAAAGTTACTAGTGTTACGCGAATGAATGCGTTCTTCCACTGGTGTTTGTATTTTGTTTTGATGAATAAAACCATAACCTGTGCCCGGGTAAGGCGTCTGCTTTAACAGTCTGGCTCTGAACGTAGACGTTAAACACCATGACATTACATATGTTAAAGCACATACAAACTTTATTAAACATCTTTTAGACACTTTTCATGAGCTATATCTTATATAATTATGTTTTGATACTATTAATAATTCTGATCATATTTTTGAAAGAAAATATATTAAATTTTAATCTCTAGAAACATTTGGGTTACAATAATATTGGCGTAAAACCACGTTACATTAACAGTTGTGAAGAAATAAGATGCTGATGTCCAATGAAGAAATGCGTGATTCCACAAATACAGTCTGATATTTCTTTCACTATCTGTTTTCCGTTCCAACCAGTTGTCCAACACTGGTTAATCAAAGACCGTTGTATGTGTTGTCCTGTCTAATAGCCTATGTGGCCACTGATGGTTTCCTGTAAATAAAACTGTGATAGAATGACCATAAATTATGTTTGACGACGAATTGCAGATGATTGAAAAACAATCGATGTGCTCTAGTGGCGTCGCTAAATAAAATACACTCTCTGCCTCTATCTCTCTCTAATCTCCCCTCTCTCTCTCTCTCTCTCTAATCTCCCTCTCTCCTTTTACCTTTTGTCTCCCCCCCCACACACTATTGTTCTAAACGTTAAGATTAAGCAGAAAAGATGAAGAAGAAAGAAAAAGAAATTCGGCAAAACCATTTTATTCCTTTGTCGTAAATCCATCATGAATATAACTGATTCATCATTTTCATTTTCAGAAACATCTTGAACAAATTTAGTTTTCAGAGATATTTTGATAATTAACTAGAATTTAACATTCCTCGAAATATAATGTTAACGAATTGATGTGTTTCTAACATTCTGAGAGTATTTGTGAATTATGTTCTTCACCGTGTTAGAGGAGAATTAAGAATTGATGTTTTATCATTCTTCACAGATGGTTATGCGGAAGCGGATGTAGATCTCCACTGGCTGGAGGATCATGCGGTGTCGGGGGTGGAGCACGTGCAACTGCCTCAGTTCTCTATAGTCGACTACAGCACGGTCGTGTGGGTAGAGCGCTTGCTTACTGGTACGTTCTATACTTTGTTCAATGCATGCATATTTTATTACTACGTTATGCAAAATCTTTTAACATAAATATGTTGATAAATAATGTGTTCTTAAATATTAAACATGCGTTGAAAATAACTATTGAAGGCGCGTGATAAATCTGGTTCAATCAGAATTGATACAATCTTGTGATAAATGCTGTTTAAAATGTGGATATCGGTGATGGTTAAAACGATGATCTTGGTGATGATGATGAAAATGGTGATGATGATTATGGTGGACTATCTTCAGGAACACAAACTTTAAGATGATAACAACTAACACATTCCAACATGCTGTTAAGACTTCTCTTCCAATATGTATGATAAGTTACTCTGACGTGGAAGCGCTGGTTTGTCACACACAGAAACACAATGACCTTCACTAGCAGAACACTCTGATCGAGACACCGTGTCGCCTCATAACATTTCTCTTTCATAAAATGTGATGTAGAAGAAAGATTGGCGCAGATTATGTAAAAGAGGCTTTGACAAAGTTTCATTCTGGTCGAAAAACGAGAATTTCCTGTTAATTGCCATTCCTTCGTGATCATATTTTCTCATGTTGTGTGTCAGCATCGTGTCTTATTTACATTCTATTTTCAAGATCAGCCCATTATGTTTAATAAGCACCTTCAGTATTAATATATTGATTATTGGGTCAACGGATAAAATTATATAATCTTACGTCGTTATATATTGTTGGAAATTCATGACACTATTACAGAGATAAGTATCCATCATGAATGGTTATTCCTTCTGAAGACATTTTTTAAGTTAAAGATTCTTTCATTCCATTAAAACATCTATTTACAATAATGATCGTTACACCATTTTGATTAATGTCAGTAATATACACCTTGTTTTGAAAAGATGAACTACTTTTTGACATTCATAAAAATATAACGGTTTGTGGCAACGATTAAGTACAGTTTAACCGACTTTTACAGAGAGTGCTATGACCTATTTGCAGTGATTTGATTGGTGTGTTACATTCCCGCCAAAATCTAATTTATGTTACTGAGGCAGACGGCATCTAACACTTGGGCTTATACAATAATGCCAGTGTTGGTCACTTGCTGTGCAGTATAGACGATTGCTTCACGTGTTGATAATTCCCCTCCTATACAGTGTCATTAAAACCAGATGACTGGCCAATCTAGGTGAGCAAGCAAGCGATTAATTTTCACTTTCACAACATTGACAAGATCAGCTGACTGGGTCAGGATGGCTTCAGACATGTCCACACCAGATGTTTCTATTTACATAGTTCAGTATTTCCATTGCAGATTACTATACAACACCTCACATTCTCAGCCATCAACAGTGTATAGGTGTCTTTCATAAGGCTTTGCTTCCACTGTTACAGCTTTTATTTCTAAATGCATAACTGTATATTATTGTTCTCTTCAATGTAACTTTACAGTTTAGGAAAAATTAAATTGTCATTAACAGCATCTACTGGCTGTAGCTCACAGAGAATATCTATACATTCAATAGACTCAGCATTGTACAGAGATACGGTTTATGAACAATAAATTCATTGTTATTGATAGCAACGAATGAGTGGAGCTAACAAAGTATCTATATATTCCTTGGATTCAGCATTGTGCAGAGATACGGTTTTGACCTTGATGACAGCTATCAGTCGAATTCAACGATCCTTTGATGGGCTGTACTCGTTTTATATTGATATCTGTTATTAGAAAACATTATGCAGATGGCCATCGAGTGCATTGTCTAAGCAATTGAACATGTTAAAGACAAAATGATGGCTGACAGACATTGTTTCTACGTCATGTCTTTGAGAAGTGTTCGTTATGATCATCACCCTCAAACACAAGTCAGTCTTGAACAAAACTCTTAAGTTAATAAGGTCATCATGAGAATCGTATTATAGTTATTCAAAGTGTTAACCTAGTAATAATGGACAGTCACGGTCTACCTATATACGGTTGTGTATACACCCAGGCTTTTAACTAATAACCAGGCTGTCAGTTTATAAACAATTGATAGACGATTGTAAACAGAATTCAGTATTAGAAAAACAAAGAACATTTCTCATTAATTTTGTTCAAATAACTCTTCATACTTTATTGTTTCTTAAAGTATTTTTTTTATTGTAAGCTTGTTTTGTCTTATTTAAAATGACACAAGCCTTGTTTACACAACATTAATTTTGTCATTTCTCATAACCTTTACTTGAAATTTTGTAATGAATGAATATGAATATTATATCCTTAATTTGTTTCATTAGTATTTTCAATGACCATAATATGATTTTGCTTGAAACTATGATTTTGGATGCTTAGCCATTAAGGTCCGATTTCTCATTGAAGGTTTACCATTGATTCACAGTTTAAATCTATGAACCACTGCATTAAACAGAGGTTAAACTGTGAATCGAGTTTGAACCGTCAATGAGAAATCTGACCTAAGTATACAGATGTCTGTTCTAAAGATTCTATGTTGTTTCAGTACTACTGTAGACTGGCTATTTCAGTGATGTCTATTCTGAAGCGTTTATACTGCCTCGTTACTGTTGTAGACTGCGTAATTCAGTGATGTCTTCTGAAACATCTATGCTGTTTCGTTATTGTTGTAAACTGAGTAATTCAGTGGGCGAGGGTCTAAATCGTGCTATTTTCACAGGTAACTACAAGCGTCTGTCTTTGCACTTCAAACTGAGGCGGAACATCGGCTACTTCATCTTCCAGACTTACCTGCCATCTATCCTGATCGTCATGCTCTCCTGGGTCTCATTCTGGATCAACCACGAAGCCACTTCAGCGAGGGTGGCTCTAGGTCAGTAATATATCAATATCCACGTCTGGGTGGAATAATGTCAGTAACCTATTTAATCTCCACGTCCGGGTGGAGTTAGGTCAGTAACCTATTCGATCTCTCTGTTTGCTTGGATGTTGTTAGGTCAGTAAATTATTTAATTAAGTTGCATTCCTAATGGATATGTAAAAAGGTTACTATAAATATTGATAGAGAATCTAATACAGAAGGTGAGGTTGTATTTGTGCTTGTAATTACTAAAATATAGTAAACTACTTGACAGGAAAACTTAAGATAGCATTATGCTATAATTATGTCATAAAATCAGATGATTCTCAATAATAATACAAGTTAGCGCTCGAACAGGTTCATATATACTGAGGGGCAAAAGAAACTTTACACTGAAATAAAGTTTTTCTAGTGAGATAGCAATGAGTTACTCGAAC
>JAUTWP010147263.1:0-11250 GCA_033042655.1 Cyathermia naticoides
TTTTTTCCCCGGCGATACTTAACATTTTGAATATCAGAATAATTTTTTAAATAATTCAGACAGTATAAATATTTCTTGACATTCCACTGAAAGACCACCTGGTTTAAAAGAGCACATCTTGGAAGGTTTTGTAATATTTTTATAGTAGTGCTTAGTATCTGTTCCATTTAAAAAAGGGTGACCACTTTTCAACCCCTTTGTTGACGTGCATGTACAACAACAACAAAATTTCCCATCCTATGGTAACATTTAATCAAAAATGCGTGGCCTAAGTTAAATAATGTCATTATTCAAGGAACTAATATGATTTTTGTTTTTTCAGGCAGAAGACTGAGTTCTGAAGCAGTAGAAGCAGGGTTAAATATTGGCAGAATTGGTGCTGACATGTTATTTATTTAGTTTCAACTGTAAAACCGGCTACACAAATCCACGCAAATATCAACCTCGATGATCAGAGTGACATACGCTTTTGGAATGTTCTCAGCTTTGAAAATATTTAATTAGAAAAGCTTACTTCTATATTTAAATGAAATAGCTTTTTTCTGATCATACATTGTTGGGTTGGTTAAATTTATTTACTTGCTTCTATCAGTAATATTTTAATTAGAAATGCTTACTTTTACATTTAAATGAAATAGCTTTTTTCTCATCATACATTGTTGGGTTGGTTAAATTTATTTGTATGCTTCTATCAGAGTTTTAATGGTCACTTAAAAACTCAGAAATGGTACAGATATGGTATTTTTAGTTTACATTGTTGTACAGAGGGAATAAGGGCAAGGATTGTGTCGGACATAACCACATGGATGCTTCCTCTCTGTATTATGCGGACTAGCTATTACTAGTATCTTCATGTTTTGTTTTACAAGTATTTGTGATTCCTGAAAATCATAAAATAAATGTGTAATGAAATTAAGGTACCTGGGTCTCGGTGAAGTTTTAACATGTTTACATGACCAAAGGTTTACAAGCATTTTAAAAACCAGTTACGGTGTATGGGTAAAACAAATATGAATTAATTATTGGGTTTATGTAGTCATCACATTTTTCATATTAATTTATGATTTACAGTAAAATAATTTCATAAAAATATTATTTTAAGTTTTCTTGTGACAGGATTATGTTAGTCAGACCTGTATTCTTATAATTGTATTTTTTTTAAAGCAAATGAAAATCATTGGAAGGTATTTAATTATTTGTCCCATTGTGCTAATGGCACAACATTAATAAGTTTCTTCATGACAAACTTGTATTTGAGGGAATGACTGATTCTTATATTATTTTTTAGAGTGAATGAAAAGATTTAGTTAAATATCAAGAGTTGAGGTGCAAAATGTGATATAGACCATTTTGCCAAAACACAAATTAATAACTTTATTGCTATGATAAAATTAAAATGTTGTATTTGTGAAAATTGGGATTCAAAGTAGTGGTGCCCATATGTGTCGTAGCATAATGAATTAGCATTAGTAGATGAAATAATTCTTGAAAATGAAGTCACTATCTAAAAAAATACTCCCCAAAAAACCCTGTTATATCGCATTTTGCGCCTGAACTTCACATATTCTTTAAATGAGTTTTAGTGATACTAAAGGTAGATAACCAATGTTTTCATTTATTAAGGCTGTTCTAGTAAAAGGTTTGTGAGCACAAACATTAAAACCAAAAATTAACAATATCACTGTTAAGATAAATCTAGTCACAAAGTCCAAATATTTAAATACCGGTAACAGAAAATATCAGTATGTGAAATTTTTTCTTTCACATTGAAAATATTTATTCATCCTTGCTGTTCTGTTGATTAAGAAAGATTTGCAAGCAACAAAATATTATGCCAACTGTGAATGACTAACAATTGTAATCCTTACCCTGTAGTAATATGATTACATCGCATCATGGAAAACAGTGAAAAAAACAAACATTAATTTGTTGTTTGATGAATGGAAACCTACCGGTACTCAAAACCAAATTGGAGTCACAGTCAAACAGTTGTGATAATTGAGTTCCTTCTTAGTTGTTTGGTCTTAGACACAATTTTAGATGTCAGCAAGAAATTCCAACAAATGCCAGCCACGATTTTTGTCTTTCAATTCGTTGGAAGTGAATAAGTTTGTTTACACTGACATTGTCAAGTATTGTCTGGTCATTATTTCTCCGGTGATTGCCTGAACATGTCATATGTGTCTAATATTGGAACGTCTATGTTGGCTGGCATTGGTTAAACCGTTATAAAGGTTACCCAGTTTCCACTTTTACCTACGCTGTAATCTTTTATCTTTCATAATGGTGATTTCAACCCGTTTCATTCCTTTTTCAACTAATATCTATATCTATTTGGTTTGAACAGTATCAGCAACTTTGTCTACGCAATTTTACAAACTTTTCCTTACGTACAATATATCTGCTGGCATTGATTAAACCAGTTTCCGCTTGCCATACATTTTAACTACACAGTAATCATCTCAAACTGGTGACTCAAATGTATTTCATTCCTTTTTCAACTAATATCTATCTAGTTTGAACAGAATCAGCAACTTTGTTTATGCAATTTTATGAACGCTTTTTTTTTTTAATACACTTTATCTGCTGTTATAGAGGTTAGCCAGTTTCCGGATTTCCATACATTTTACCTTTAAACTGGTAACTGCAATGTATTTCATATGATTTTAACTTGCTTCATTCCTTTTTCAAATAATATCTTTCTGATTTAACAACTGATTGAACAGTATCAGCAATTTTGTCATCATTTTTCTACGCAATTTTACAAACTCTTCCTTTTGTTGGCATTTGTTTCCACTTGCCATACATTTTACCTACTCTGTAATCTATTTATCTTTCAAAGTGGTGACTTGAACCCGCTTCACTCTTTTTCCAATTAATATATATCTGGTTTGAACAGTATCAGCAATTTTGTTTCTCTTTTTCTACGTATTTTTATGAATGCTTCCTTTTGTTTTAGTACATCATATTTGCACTGGGTTTTTTCCCTCCAACTGACCATGGAGGTTGTACCAATCAAATATGATTGTCATGTTGAACTGGTTTTCAATTGACTGTTTTTGTATTAACTTCTTTCTGTTGTAATGTTTCCTATTTGCAAGTAACCTACCTAATGTTAAACCATTTTTTCTTTATTTTTGTTTGTTTGTTAGTATTTAGTTTTCTTGTTAAAACTAATGGATAATACTAAGCTAAAACATTATATGTATTTGTATAAATTATATTATTTTTATTTGTAGTTATTCAGTATATTAATGTAGTAAGTTATATATGTACTTAGATTGTAACTGAAATTGTTCTTGATGTGATTAAAATTATAATTTTTAGTTGGAGTAAACTTTCAATGAACTACATTCTCGCTAATAATACATGTATTTTAAAAACTGATTTTGTATATATCTAATATATTTTCAGGGTTAAATAAAACAACTGGAAATGCCATAAGGAGAACACTTGTTTATACCAGTGAAAATACAACTTTTGTTTTTATTTGTAAATATTTATTTTACACCTTGCCCAATAGCGGATTTTGTTTTTATGCTGGGTTGTCGTAACAATCATTCGTTGTTTTACAACTTAGTATGTTTATATATTAGGTGCCAATGTATATAATAAAATAAATGTGGATTCATTTGTTTTTGTGCATTTCTAGTTTTTCCAGAAAAAGACAGATTGTAGAAAACTGGATGAAAACTATAGTAACCTGTACAAGTGTATATTTATTCTAATCTAGATAATGTACAGTGTACATTTTTGTAAACAATTGCCATTTTATTATACCTTACATAGTCTGTTCAGTGTTTTTAATAGGTACCGGTACTGAAAATTTTGTAATAATTAATCAAAAGTTAATATAAAGGCTTTATTAATTTTGAGGAATGATTGTTGGTTTTTGCATTCATATATTACTATTAGTATAAAATAATTATAAAACAAAACAAACTTTCCATGGCTCGAGTGCAAAAATAATTATGTTCAATCTTTATTAAATTTAGTAACATAATTTAACAAAAAGATGTTGAATATGTTTCTTTAGCTTTGAATATTTTTGTACTATTGTAAATGTAAACTTGGTTCACATAAGAATACACCAGTTTGTTGATAATCTTAATTATGGTGGATACAAAAATATATACAATACACAACTGATTGATAAACCCCATCAATCAGACATTGCTATAGAAAACAAGTTATTAATGTTTACTAGAATATTGAATAGTACTTTAAATGTGATATTTAAACAATTGTAAACTAGATAAAAGCAATGAAAATATATTTTAAGACTTTAATATCAGTTGCTTGCATTTAGACCTCATAAACTATATCAGGTTTTCAAATTTTAAATTAAATTTTAAACCAACTAGTTATAAACAGAAAATACATATGGCACTGTGTAACGCAAAAATGTTAAATGCACCTAGTCTGTCGTGGTTAAGGTATTCCATGTTAAGTTTTTATGAGTGTTTATATTTAACAAATGATAGATAATTGGAATGGAATGAGTTTTAAGATAATTGTTTTATTACTTGGTTATATAAAGCTAACTAAAATAAAATCTGTTTTGTTAAGTCTGAAATATGCAGGACTGTTTAATTGGCGTTTCAAGATGTTCAACTTACTGTGATTGTATATTTGCTGAATAAAATTGCTTTGGTTTATTCGACTTTATTCTTATTTAGCCTTTGTAGAGTGACATAGTCCACCTGTGAAGCGATCAGTCATTGAATCAATCCTTATAAAATTGTTAACATCAGGGATGAGATTTATTTTGAATTCCAGATTGTAAGGGTCTAAAATAATTTCCTTGTTTTTCCCCAGATGCCTCTTATTTTTTTGGTTCGTTTCGTCAATACCAACTTGTATTAACTTTAAGACCAACATAAAATTTTCTAGATTCTTTTTAATTTATATTGAAAAAATATTTTATATGGAGATACTAGTGTCATGCCAGAAATATCATCTGGCTGAAAAGACAAATACTAGTATCTTGATGGTTCCATCAATGGGAATTAAACCTGTGTCCTTCACACCTCAGCCCAGTACTCTTGGAGATATCAGATAAATAAAAACAATCACTGAATGAAAATAATAGTTTAATTCTTGCGAAAAGTACATGAAATTTATCACAGACAACGGTTAAAACAGATGTTATCTATTGTTCTAAACATTGTAGAAGTGGCAGCACATCCAGTTACCATAGCAACAAAAGAAGCCACCTTCCAAATGATTGCAATAAGCAAAGATATAATAACAGATCTGTAAAATAAAGACAAAAGAGATTGGATATAAAGAAAGTCTAAGAATTACTCGTCATAACCCAGTGTTGTAGCTATAGGGGCACAGGAAAGGTTTCATAAAATTTAATGTGAAAAGGGCACAAAACCGCATCAGAGGTGCCAAAAACATTGTTCCCCGGGCACTGGATCCTCACTTTGCCCCTGTCAAAACCTGACTTACATCTGCTGGTTTAGATAAATGTTTAGGTTAAACAATATTTTGGATTATCCTAAACCAAAGTGTAAAATAATAATAAAGTTTGTTTTATTTAACGATGCCACTAGAGCACATATATTATCATCGGCTATTGGATGTTTAACATATGGTCATTTTGACATATTGCTTTCGAGGAAACCCGTTGCTGCCATATAGGCAACTCCATCAAAAATTATGGTCAAGGAAAATGTGTCTAATTACATCCTTGGTTGTTTTTTTTATTATGAAAATGTGTCCACTTCATAACAAATAAAAAAAATTGTAAAAGCAAAAAATATCACATCCCCTAACACCCTTAAACAACGTACATGTATGTACAAATCTTGTTATTGATAAATAATGTTTTATAATAAATTATAAACACCTAGATTATTTTAACAAAATTACAATAGTTTCATTTAAAAAAAAATTAAATGTTTTAACTGATTTATAATAAAAGTAAGCTTTTAATATTTATAAATTAACAAAACATTTGCATAGAAAAAGCTACTAAAATTAAAATAATTTTTTATGTTATGCACAAATGAAAACGGACAATTTACTTCCACCTTTTGCAAACAATATGGAACTAAATGTTTATAAGAAATCAAATAAGCTGTATTGTGTTAGCTACAACAGTAAGAATAAATGTTTAACTGCGGTGACAACGATGAATACCGGGTTAACAGATTGTGTGATAGCATTTGGGATGCTGTCTACTTAAGATGGAAGATTTCTGAACAATAAACATTGCTACTTATCACAACATAATAAATTAAACAAATAAAAATTATCCTTTTTTGCATTACCAGTTTATTAAAAAAAAAAATCTTGTAAAGACAATTTCTGAAAAACATTAACAGAGTGTGATACCATTTGGTATGCTGTCTATTTAAAATGGAAGATTTCAGAACATAAACATGGCTACTTTTCACAACAAAATAATGTAAAAATAAAGATGCTTTTTTGCATTACATTTTCAAAATTCTTTAATATCTTTTCGTAGACAATTTAAAAAAAACAATACTTTAATGAATTTGAGAGGTAAGTTTTTCCAATTTAGTTCTTCCGTAACAATTTTTAAAAGCTTTCCATAACCCTCACAAATGCTTACCACAGACTATATTATATATACTGTACGGTATGCTATAGTTCTAAGCTACACACAACAATTAACCGCAGAGAGCTACTTCAAAATACAAAATCAACATTTAATCATTTATTATATTGAATGCATGATGTGACCAGACACAATCTAAAAAGTTTATTTCTGATATATTTAAATTTAATGTATAAAATGTGGTTTTAATGTATAAAATGTGGTTTTAATGTATAAAATGTGGTTTGTGTCTACAAAGGAATCTGAAGTTTCAAATAATGAAAACATACAAATTTCCAACTAGTGTAAGAATATAATTATGTTCATCAAATAAATAAATTTAATGTATTAAAATTTAAATGTATTTTGTGTCCAGACACAAATCTAGTTTCAAATGAAAACATCATTCCAATGTCTTTAGCTTTCCTACTAGAGAAAATGTGTTCTTCATACAAAAGTATTGAAATGGAATGTGTATAAAACAAATCAAAATATGTAATAAAATTTAGAAGATTCAATAGTACAAGTATTTCAATTTTAATATCTATAATGTACATACATTTAAAAACAGTATGTATAATAATAATAATAGTACAAGAACAGATCATAGTAACAAAAAACATCTAAATTAACTAAATATATTATGACAAAACATTTTGCAAACTTAAAATGCAAATAAAAATAATCATAAAATTGTCAAAAAAATTGTAAATCTTGAAAAACAAGAAGTGGCTCAGAAAAATGGAATGAATATATTGTATTGGTAAAACCATAAAGATCAATTTTAACAACTGAGGTCACAACCAATTTGATTGAAAATGAAATACATAAAGACTGTAAGTCGGATAACTGGTAAGTTATAGTCACAGAAACAGAACTATTCAAAGGAAATCTGTATTGTAAAAACTAAGATTTAATATAAAACTGAAATCACATATTAAAGTGACTGAAAGAAAAAAACACTGATTTTGTCTGACAGTATTTCACAAAATCTTAATAAACTTTTGAATAAAATAATACAAAAATACAATAAAAAAAAAAATGTAATAGTGAAACACAGGAATAACTATTTATAAAATAATATATAATATTAGCAATGCAACAATAAAAATAAACTTTTTGTAACAAAACAAATTATTGATTAAATTATTATATAGCTTTGGGCAGATAACAATAAAAAAATCCAGATAATTTTCTTTCATTTAACATTAAAAACTTAAAAGTTCCGAATTTGGAAGTTTAAATTTTTAGTTAATTTATGGACTATACTTCTATTTCTAATAATAATAACAGTAATAAGCTGAGGAACATTACAATAAGAAGTATTTTATCAATATAAAATATACATGTACCTCTATTTCTAATAGTAATAGTAATACATTAACAAGTCCAAATTTTGTAATACAAATATTCATTACAATACATTCGACTTTATAAAAATGGTATAAAGTATAAATTTTAAATTGTTCAATAGAATAAGGTCACTGTAAAAAAGCATTTAACCCTGCTAAATGCAAATGAAAATTCTGTATGACAACATCATTTTATAAAATGTAAAAACACCATTTCAAAATCTGACTAAAGTGACAAGATTTTTACTTGGATTGAGTTAATGTTTTTTTTTATCTTTATCCAGAAAAACCCCTGATGATCATGTAATTATAAAACTGACTAGAGTACTTTATATCTTATAGGCAACCATGATATACGATAACGATAAACCACTGACTGGAATAAATACTCAGTAGGATTGATCCCTTGAAAATCTTAATAACACAGCTAATGTAAATATTTAACAAATTATGTTAAAAAACAGAATCAACTGCTTGGGTAGTAAATTGTGTAAGATGACATGGAACTGTTATAATTTTAGGTTAAGGTCCTAATATAGGCTTGTAGCCTGTCGACCAATCCCACCATTATAAAAAAATTGAAATACATATTGTTTAAATCGACTGTTATAATTTTACATATCAAACAGTCAGGGAATGACAACTTTAGCAATACTGGTTATCAGATAACAAAGTCACAAACACTGACACAATTAGTATATAACATCATCCTTTGATCCACAAAATAACATTAAGTTATAAGTATTAAGGAGCGTAGCAAAATTATTTTGAAGTCAGGAGAAACGAAGTTACCACGCATATAGAGTACCGCAAGTGCCCTCTCTAAGATACTACTGTGACCAAGGTATTTTAGTATGGTAGAGTATACATGTGTGTACCTATGTGCTGTTCGGTATTTGTTTTAAAATAAAACACAAATAATGGTATAACATCAGGGATCCCATTCAGGGATCTGGGATTAAATTCCCAGTACCCTGAATGGACTCTTCTGTGTCCTCCGGTTGTGCCCATGTAGTATACCATGTGAAGTCAAAAGATTACCAATTTTAGTTTCTCAAAGAGGGGTCAGAGAAAAAAATCAAGTCCTTTTCTCCTGACTTCAACTTATTTTTGCTACGCTCCCTTACTAAACATTACACATTTGACAGACAAGTGCTATCTGATGTAAACAACATACACATTGCTAGCAAAACATCAACCACATTATAACAGGTGACAATCAAAACAAGTGAGTATGCAGAGTAAACATTTATAAAACATTTCTTATCAACATTGTTGTGCAGGTGTATGATACATAGACTATTTCATGTTTTATCAAATATAAAACTCATATCAAGTGATAAAGTGTTTGTCATATGTTGAGAAAGAAGGGAATGTTTATGTAATGAAACCTCACACATTTAAACAAAAATCAGTGGCCAATAGGTGTCATATATAGTATATGAGACCATCTTGAAAAGAAACCACTGGCTCAGCATCAGCTACTCTTTTCCAATAAGCAATAAGGGTCTTTCATGTGCACTTTCTCAGACATGACAGCACACTACAGATTTCCATGAACCAATTATGAACAAATATTTTGAAAATCACAAGCACTCAAAGAATCTAGGGCTAGTGACATATTTATTATAAAAACAACTATTTACCAACAACCAAACATAGAGATGGTACTGATGGATTTGATGAACACTTAGTTGAGGACATGAACATCATAATCGATAAAACATTGAAATAGTGTTTATTTACATAATTAGTGATAACAACTGGCAACTTTAGTGATCACCTGGCCAACACACATGTATTGCGTACAATTTACTTGTCAAGTGTTTTGGGTCACATATCAGTAGATGTAGTAATATATTCATATTTGTTCTCATTCCAAATAAAATAAACATGTTGAGTATCTGGATTTCAATCCAGAGAATAAATAATGAAAAACTTAATTTTGTTCAGTTTTTGATTCTCTGGCAATTTTAAATTTAATATGGTATTTTGATTGATATATTTTTTGTTTATAAAAGCTTTGATTAATGATATATTTTTTGTTTATAAAAATTTGATTAACTAATATTTGATACTTATATTGTGTTATGTTTTAACACATTTGATCACATTTTGTTTCCTAACAGTATGTTACTATTTTTCAATACAAAACTTCTCACCAATAAAAAAAGTGAAAATGAAATAATTAACAGCCAAATCTGTTACAGCAATCACCTATCTTACCAGGCATTTTTTAATTCTGTAAGGTGGCTGCTTGACAGGTTTGACTGTATATTATCAAGAAATGACAATACAACTTTTCAGTGACATTTCTACAAATACATTCCATTGATCAAATAATCTGCTTCATTGGAATGCAAAGGTCTTCCTTTTCTTAAACGTCTGCGAACATTGCGTAGCCGACAGCCTACAAAAACGAGGAGAACTAGAGTGATGGCAAGTCCAAGAGACAATGCAACAATCGGTCCCTCTGCCCCGTCAGTGAAGCTAGTCACTATTACCTTTTCCTTTGTGACAAATGTTTCCTTTTCTTCCACAACTTCCACCTTGTTTTCTTCACTTTTAACTTCGTCGTGACTTTTCACAGGATTTTTAGATTTGCTGGGTTTAACTGGTGAATCATCTTTGTGTGGTGTTGTATCTTTAACACTGCTAGCATCCGTTTCTTTCCCCTTGACGTCTTTCATTGAATTGGTCTTCATCTGTGTTTTTCTGTGGATGTTGGTATCATTTTTATTGTTCTTTGTTGCAGAAGAATGATGTACGTCAAATTTACGATGTGGCTGTTCAACATCACTTCCAGGTTTCTTGTCAGCTGTTGAAAGTACATAAAGTTAATTAGAAAAAAACTATTACATGTTTATTCAATGAGGGTAATAAAGCACATTGATTGATTTTTTTTAATTATCAGCTATTGGAGGTTAAACATATGATCATTTTCATATTGTTTTTAGAGTAAACCCACTGTCACAATATAGGCTACTTCTGATAAGCAGGAAGGGTTCTTCTATTTGCAATTTTCCAGAGAAGACGTCACATGTCATAGCTTTTAATGAACCAGTTGATGAAAGTTAATTAGTGATATATAAAAAATCATATATCTTAACTGAATTTTATTTAATACCAAAATTATATTTAAAATGTCAAAAGAATAAAAAAAAATTCAAACTTTCAATTTTCATAAACTCCAAATCAGATACCTAAAACACAACTTTAAATTCATGTGCATCAGTTAACAATAGTTGCAACAGATTCTGAGTTTGATTGCATGCATACTCAATACACGTGAACGACGGGAAATTAAATAGACAATAACTTACGAGT
>JAUTWP010147374.1:0-11245 GCA_033042655.1 Cyathermia naticoides
GTCAAAAACGCACTTTTTCGGTAAACAAAAATAGAAACAAAATGTTATGACCCGAACTATTTTCGTAAACAAACAGACAAACGCTCACACACACACACAAACAAAACGCACTTTTAAAACATTTTAATAACAAAATACGTAACATAACTAAGAGATTTTTTTTAAATGGGGGGAAACGTCTTCTATTTTTTTTTTGGTTGGGGGAAAGTCTTTAGGACTTAGGGGGAAACGTCTTGGGGGGAAAAGTCTTGGGGAATCGTCTTTGGGGGGAATCGTCCTACAACCAATAGACACATCCATTAGTCAATTTTTTCTTTCTTTCCCAACAATATAATATTTATAATATACCGTAATAATGTACATTTATACAATACAATGTCTATGAACACAATATGAACATGTAACTAAATGTTTCATTGTATGTGAACACATCGAAAGAGAATTGATATTTTCAATCACAGTAATGTGTTTTACACCATTTCTTGGTTGAACTGTTTTAAGTAAATGGATATCTATTTAAATCTTGTCAAAAATGAAAATCTACATTTAGTCTCTATTATCACATTCTATTTTTAAACTCTCTTTGGTAGTACATGCAGTTTACTTAGAGAATACTATTTGGTTATTAAAACTTACATCATGTACCATAATATAAACAGGAATGAATACAGCAATGCAAAAATATGACTGTTGTACACCTAAAACAGTAACATAAAGCTGTGTCACCTGACAATTTCATTATCTCTCCTAACGGGCCTACCCACAGTTTTTAATAGTTCATTCACTTGTTGTTGATTTTCTTGATTCTAATATGGCCACTTGCCATCAAATGTTGTAAACTCAAAACATGTAAAACACTTTCTGCCAATAGATTACACAAAATACCATAGCAGATTAACACAGATATCAGTCCTGGTTGTCACACAAGCTTGCATAATATTTGTTGTTGAGCAAACAAGTAGGATTTGAGTTTAACTGAATAAAAACATATTTTGCATAGTTTTTAAATTTAATGTTAGTGTGAAAAAAGGTGGGTGGGTTTTTATATTCATGTTTTCCTGTCTATTGACTTGTATGCTGACCAGTCAATTCTGAAACTGAAAGATAGCAATCAGTAAGGTCTAACTCTTATAAGTTATATATAGCTTGATATATATGATCTAAACTCCAGACCATCACATCATCTCTTGACATTCAGTTTTTCTAAGTCATTACAACTTAGGGTCCTGCGCATGGCATACTCTGTCGTCAGCTGGTCACCAATAATCTGAAGAGCTCTGCCACATGAATTGCACAAATAATCATCACCAATCAGTCGCAGCAGTTGACCGCACACCCTGTGAATGTGAGCACTCTGAGGTCGTTCTGGTTGTGGCAGTCGGCCGGTGTGGGAAGGTGGGGTGCTAAAATGTGTAATGTCTGCATGACTGGAATCACTGACTTGTTGGGTTTCAGAGGTGACGGTTTGTTCATCCATATCGTTTTTTGTGATGTCAGGTGACTTAGGATCAGTTTTACATCCCATGATGCTCTGATGCTATGGCTAAAAAATTAAATATAAAACATAAATTACTTCATACTCATGAGTCATAGTAAAATTCCAAACGTCTCCCAATCATTTGGAAGAAGCAAGAGTGCAAGTGATTTTTCATAAAAATACCTGAAATCTTCTGACAAATTTTCTAACGATGGGGTTAGGGTACTGTTACTACCAAAAGATCACAGACCTATTTATGTAGACCCATGGCATGGAGTTGTGCCAAAATACCTGAATTCCGGTAAATACCTGACAACTTGCACCCTTGAAGAAGTTCTTTCTGTAACAACCATATATTGTAAATAAATCATAATTCATATGACGATATGTGCAGTTATCTGGTTATCACAATGTGCACAAGGGGCATTAATTAATGTTCATAATTTAATAGATTACTAAGGGGGGTTCAGATTTCGAAGATTCCATTTTCGTTTCTCTGGTACTAAATTAACTTCACTCAGATTTTGAAATTCCCGCACATAGAGAGTACCACAAGCACCCTCTATAAGCCCCTATTAACATATAGATCGCAATGAAAGGAGATACTAATGTGATGAAGGTATTTTAGAATAGTATAGTATACATGTGTGTACATATATGTGCTGTTTGGTATTTGTTTTAAAATAAAACACAAATAATGGTATAACATCATTCTTGAATTCTATTTTTTTGGCAGTAGAGCCCATTCTGTGTCCTCCGGTTGTGCCCATGTAGTATACCATGTGAAGTCAAAAGATGACCAATTTTAGTTTTTCAAGGGGGAGGGGGTCAGAGGAGAAACGAATGAAGTTCGTTCCTCCTGACTGCAACTTATTATTTTTTGCTACGCTCCCTAATACTACCATGTAACCAACTGCAAACACCAGTCTCTGTGGCCGAGAGGTTAAGCTATCGGCTGGTAGGTACTGAGATCGAATCTCTCAGTCGAGGCATGGGATTTTTAACCTTGGTATCGACTTCAACCCAGAGTGAGTGGTCCGCAAGGCCTAATGGGAAGGTGTTTCCACTTGCACCAACCAGTGGTTCCATGACTGGTTTGACAAAGTGCATGGTTTGTGCTATCCTGTCTATGGGAAAGTGTATATAAAAGATTCCTTGCTGCTTATCGAAAAAGGGAGTGGAATGTAGCATGCCTGCCTTTGAAGTGGTCGGTTGTCAGATCGATCCTTCTCAGTGAACCCAGCTGCAGTCTGGGCTATTTTCCGTTCCAACCAGTGGTCCACCAAAGGTCGTGGTATGTACTGTTATGTCTATGGAAAAGTGCATGATCATATAAAAGATCCCTTGGCCTTGCTGCTTATCAAAAAGAGTAGCCTATGTGGCGGCAGCGGATTTCCTTCTAAAAACTGTGTCAAAATGACCATATCATATAACCGATGATAAGATAAAAATCAATGTGTTCCAGTGGCGTCGTTAAACAAAACAAACTTTACTTTTTATCGAAAAAGAGTAGCCGCACTGATTCTGAAACGTTTAACGTGGACGTGGTCGAATTTCCCGAAACATTTTTCATTTGTAGGAATTTAATATTAGGATAGGAATTCAAAACTATAAAATTCTGCTTAAAAACTAGAAAATTGCCAACATACATACATTAATTCGATCGATTCGATGTGTAAACTAATGTGTTTTCCCTGTGAACACTTCACGACTGACTTCTAAAACATGGGGAATCCGTTTCCGTATTATGTCACGTACTAAATATAGAATATTCTAATTATGGAATATTGAGAAATTCTAACTGATTCTTGATGAAATCGACGCTTCACAAATCTGCGTTCGGATATGACCGTGAATTAGTCGATATTTTTTCAATACTTGTAACACGACAGATTACAGTTGTTGGTCAAACAGTTCTGTTTTGAAAATCATAGTATTTGTTACATAGAATTGCTAATTTTTGTAAACAACATTGTGGAATTCACAATTCAAATTATTTCAGTCAACATTTTAATTTTGAATATAGATTCGTAGTTTGACCTTTATTCACACACACATGTGTATGCTTTGAACATGTATTTAAAACCCTAAAAGGGTCAGTTTTCAGCAAGACTGTTGGCATATGATTATAAAAGAGATTATATTTAACATGAGCTTTTTGGTTGAGCACCTAAACCTTTGAGTTCGACAGGTTTTTTTAATGTTAGAATTAAGAGAGTGGAGAGGGGTCAAAATTGTTAGGATTGTGAAAATCATTGCCATTTATGGACAGCTCCTAGAGAGAGGCGGATCCAGAAATTCCATTTAGGGGGGGCAATGACAAGCCTAAGGGCCCCGAACGTTCCCAAAATATTTACAATGTAATAAAATAGAAAAGTCGCAAAGTCATCACCCGCCCCCCCCCCCTAGATTCGCCACTGCTAGAATTACCCTATCAGAAACTCTAGATATTGGTTGCAATGTTGTTATTTCATTGGTATCAAACTACTAGTGTGTCAGCTATCAAAATAATATTGCATTAAAATTATGTACTTGAATAATTAAAAACAAAATCAAAATATGTGTTAATAGCCTACCGGTACTATACATAATTATTTAATTTTAAAAAACCCCAAAGATTTAGATAATAATTATATAAAATAATAATAATATAATGTATTGTACCAAAAATTACGAAGAGTAGACCTACAAAATAAATAATATAATAATTATGTACAAAATTAATAATTCATTATTTTTAAATTCCGTCAGATCCATATAAAATATAAGATACGTTGTTTAGATAATAGCTTCTAGTTATAAATAGCATCATGATGTTGAAAACATTTGGGTAATTGACCAATCAAGAGTGAGGTTTCGATCATGTGATATGACGTGTACCGGGAATGAAAACAACCTTTCCTGTTTTCCTGTGTAGCCATTTTGGACTGCTGATTTGGGTGATTTTGGGTGGTTTTGGGGGGCTAATAAGTGATTTAACATGGCAGGTGAACCACACTTTGCAATTAATTCATCAAAGATGCATACGAACCTTTATAACAAAAATTTCTTTGCCGAAATAACGAAACAAATGAGTATTATGCCAGGTTCGAAGGGGCTAAACGACATCGCCAAAGTCACAGATGAGTTCACGCAAACTTCCATGAGTGTTTCTGGATCTCCCATAGAAGCTGTTGGTCGAGAGGCCGAAGTTATAGCTACAGATGTTGTTATAAGTCTTACAACAGAAGATAATAGAAAACCCCCAAATAAATTCTGCAAGACCATGAGAAGAACGGTAAAAGAACTTTCGGAACGTCACGACATTGTTTTCAAAGGAATGGTTAACAAACTAAATGTTGAGGAAGGAAATGCTTTCAAAACATTCGTGAACATTGCAGATGAAATTTTTGATGATGGACAGATAAACTGGGGTCGAATTGTAGCAGTGTATGCATTTGCTGTGCGTTTAGCAATACATTGTCAAGAACGTGAAAGAAATGACTTTCCTCAAAAGATTTCGTTATACGTTGGAAAATATGTAGGCAACAAATTGGGGAGGTGGATTCTGGATAATGGAGGATGGGTATGAAATAAGAATGTTTATAAATATTATTTTCTCAATCTGCTAAGATAATCTTTGAAGCGGTTGGTCGTTTGATCGATCCTTCTCAGTTGACCCAGCTTCACTGCCTTCAGTTTGGGCTATTTTCTGTTACAACCAGTGGTCCACAACTGGTTTATCAAAGGCTGTGGTATGTACTGTTCTGTCTATGGAAAGGTGCATATAAAAGATCCCTTGCTGCTTATCGAATGACGTCCAATAGCCGCTGATAAGATAAAAATCTGTGTTCCAGTGGCGTCGTTAAACAAAACAAACTTTACTTTACCATGGCCTCAATAATTTGACACCACACATCACCTGTACAAGAATGAACAACATTTTTTCGTATCAGATGATAGCGAATGCATGTGCACAAAGGTGTTTTGGCCCCATTTTTTGGCAGGAAATTTGAAAAAAAAATATGAAAAACAGGTGCAGCGCGATTTTTGGGCACGGGCAGGAAAAAAAAATTAAAAAAATTATGTGGCCTAATGCACATGATGGTAATAACTGAATATTACTATCTCTGTAAAAGTATTTTACATATCTGTATTAATTTTTGGTTATTTAATTTTAATTTTTCCTAGCCACTCATTAAAAGATAAATCGTATTAAACGAGTCATTGTGTAGTATCCTCTATTTATTTAAAGTTTAGAATATATCTTTATTTGATGGGCTCCACGCTCCATTCTTCTGATGCAACTATCCAGCTGCGCCATGTTTAGATCACGTGAATAGCACTATGACATAGCAATGGCGGATAAGTGACGCCCGCTACACAGATTTAGTGTGTATTTCGCATTATCAAATTACAATACACCAAATCACTGCATTAGACGAATGGAGCGTGGAGCGCATCAAACGAATGTACATGATATATTCTAAATGGTTAAGTAGTATTTAAAAAAATAAAAAACTCCCACTAATGACGCCACTGGAGCACATTGATTTTTATCTTATCATTGGCTATTGGACATATTTCTTTTTAAAGGAAACCCGCTGTTGACACGGACTACTCTTTTTTGATAAGCTGCAAGGGATCTTTTATATGCACTTTCCCACAGACAGGACAGCCCATGCCATGGCCTTTGATGAACAAGTTGTGGAGCACTGGTTGGAAGGAAAAATAGCCCAGACTGCAGATATATCCACTGAGGATCAATCCTATGACCGACCGCTTCAAAGGTGGGCTACTGGTCCATGGTAAACAGTGGCGGATTCAGAAATTTCATTTAGGGATGAGGGGGAGGGTCTCCAATGATAAGCCTGTGCCACAAACGTTTCCGAAAATATTTACAACGTAAAAAATAGAAAAATCACAAAATTAAGAGGGGGCCCAGGTGCCCCCTAGATCCATTACTGGTAAAGGGAAACAAAAAACAAACACAAATACTGTATAGTTTATATCAAAATATTGCTTTAATGTATAAAATAGTATGTACAATAAAAACATCGACATGGTAGAAAGGTTAATCATGTCAAACAAATAATCAACCAATTGGAATGATACATTATTAATTTAAAAGCTATATTATATCGGTGTTCCGAGATTCAATTTAAGGGCAGTATCCCAGGTGGATTCTAACATTCCAAATCTATTGTCAAATATTCTATTCCCAGTGTTGGCGAGATTTATATAGGAAATTACTGTAAGGCTATTTAGGCTTCACAACCCTGATATGACCTATTTTCTGGGAATGATAAAGAATTTGAATAAAAAATTTATTTAAAAATTGGGTATCCCACTTTTGGATATGCTCTATTCAGTGACTGTGTTTTTGTCGACTCTGGAATTACTATTATTATTAGACCTAATGAACACTTAGATCCGATTTCTCATTGACAATTCAACTGCACTTACCAATTTAATCTCTGTTTAATGCTGTATTTGATAATAGATTGGGTGGCAAGGTCTGTTTTAAAAAAATATTTAACCATTTAGAATATAATATCTTCTACGTTTGTTTGATGCGCACCATGCTCCATTCTTTTGATGCAGGAATCTGCTGTACCATATTTAGGTCACGTGAATAGCACTACGACTTGGCGATGGCAGACAGTGTCAGAAGAATGGAGTGTGGTGCGCATCAAACAAACATACAAGATATATTTTAAATGGTTAAATGTTAAAAAACCCAGATACTACCATTTTAAACTGTGAATGAGAAATCAGACCTTAGATTGGTTCACATCGATACTGGAATACTACTATTTTAAAAAACCCAAACATTATTAAGATATCCCAAGAAGATACTGGGTTCTTGAAGTCTGGTATCCAAAATTAAAATCTGGTATCCCAGGAACATCGGGATAATGTTAATCTCGAACACTATTATGTACAGCTATTGATAATATGCATACATGAAATTCTCTAACAAAATTATTCATTTGTTATTAGAATAGTCTGTTTGGTGCACAGATAATATATACAAAGTTATGGAATGATATTGATAAACAAATTCATGGTTTTTAAAAATGAATTAAAATACAATTTAAAATGTACAAATGTTAATAAAATAATTGTAATGGACAATGTAGCAATAAAGTATTATTTATATAATAATCTTTGTGCATTAAAAAATAATAATATTGTACACAATGATGACGCCAAATAAAAAAATATGTGACAGTGATTCTAATTACAAAAATTTGCGTAGGAAGCGAATAGAACCAAACCTTTTTTATTTACAAAATTTGTCGAACTGGTTTTTACAAAGAGTCCATAATTGATAGATGTTTTTTTTATAAGACTTATGAAGTCACACCACAACTTTGGAACTGTAATATTGATTTAATTTATTTTAATTTCGGTAGGATTTCACATGCACAGAGAACCAAACATTTTGTTTTATTTGGCCTAATAGAATCCATTCACTCAATGTTTGTAATATAAAATTAATTTCTGTCTAACCTACTGTACTATTTTACAACTACAAGTCACTAAAAATCTAATCTTTTTACAATTCTGAAATTAAGAAGCACTTATTATACATTTATGATTTGCTTAATTAAAAAACAAACATAAACCCGGACAGCCCATTTAACATAAGGCGAATATAAAAATTAAGTTTGTTTGTCCTTACCCGACCGAACCACAAAAATTGGCCTGTCAAAATCTTTTTTCTACCTCTTTTCAAGAATTCTTTTTTTTTGGTTTAACTAATTTCAATTTATAAATCACGTAGTTAAATAGTAAATATGCATGGGTAAAAAAATAAATAAAACTTCCTACCTTGGTCTAGCTACCCACATTTGAAAATACAGGTCGGAAATGGACAAACAAAAATATTTTTAAGGATGGCCTTATGTAGTTCTTGCAAGTTTTTTCATGATCTAAACCTTGAAATTTACGATGGCAATAGGCAACTGAGGATATTGCTGCAACATTTTTGATTCTCCACAGCAATTTTTTGTCATAAAACACTTGAATTTATTATTTTATGGCTGAATTATATTTTGTTACCAAAAAAAATTAATTAAAAAAGTATACAAGAAAAAAGATTTGAAGTAAAAAATGTGATAAATAAGTTATTTGCTTTCAGTTAGTATGAAAATGATGTTGACAAGATAATTGCTGTAGAAAATTCATTGAAACTGGAAGACCTTTTTTTTCAAGGGCTAATGATGTTACTAAAAACTAAATGAATATAGCACCAGTTAGTAACCAATCATTAAAATAAGAATTTCATCTAATTAAAATGTCTTAAAACTTAAACTGCAGGATATGTTTTGATTACAACTGTATTAATTTTATAATGCTACAGGTTAAAAAAAAATATGGACATGTAATGCTAAAACAAATTATCATCCATTAAAATCTTTTGTAGGATCCAAGATTTTCTGTGTGGGGTGGAGTGGCAGATGTGTTGTCTGCAATCTGAGAGTAAAACATAACCTAGCAACAGTACAAAAAGTGCATATCTGTCATGATAGGGGGCAGGGTGCAGACCATGCACCCCCTAGATATGTCTATTAAGCAGATATCACTGGCACTAGTTATAATGTTCAATATTCTCCTTAGGAGATACATATCCCTTTTTATAATCTTGATTGGTCAAATTAGGATCACTACATTTTAATTAAATTAGGAACCACTTTTTGCTTTCATCTCACCTAAAAAAAATGGCTGCCAGTCATGTATTTCAAACTGGTGATAATGTAGCCTAAATATTGATAGATCAGGGTTTGTTTTACTGCTCCTGCTAACACGTCATAGGTTTTAAAGAAATGTTTACAATTGTTGCAAATGAAAAGAATGATAAATGGAATACCCTCGTGTCTTGTGATACCATAATTTATCAGCACTGGGATTTGATATTTTTATCAACTCATGCTGATAAATATTGATATCACAAGATACTCCGATGTAGGCCCCTAATATTCTAACATTAATAGAGCAGGATGTAACTCATAGGGTACAGTTTCCACCTGACCCTTTCAGCTATTCCCCATTCCAAACAGTTATCCAGTGGTTAGAAAAATAGAAAGCATTGTTGGTAAAGGGAAATAACTCTGAAAACATAACATTTGGGATCAGAACTGAAAAAAAAAGCAAAAAAAACTAAATCCTGATAATTAAAGGGGCATTACCATTTTTTGCTATGGCAGTTTCTAATTCTAGGATAGTTGTGTAGTAAATAGGATTCTAATCAACTAGCAACTCAAAATGAACCATTCCTGCCAATTCGACTCTGTTGTGGTAAATGTTACGGGCGTACGCTTTGCACGTGATCATCAGTAAGATTCCAGGCACTGGGGTTTCAAAGCGCACAAACATCAGGGGTGAGCGGTACCCCTGCTGGTTCAGATACGGGTAGAATTTGAATGGAAATCCATTAGGTGGATGATATGTCAGTGGTCCCATGTTCTCACGATCAACCTCATTCTGTAAAATAAAAAACAAAGAATAAAAGTAAAATTTGTTTTATTTAACGACTCCATTGGAACACTGATTTTTATCTTATCAGTGGCTATTGGACGTCATTCATATGGTCATTTTGACACACTTTTTAGAAAGAAACAAGCTACTCTTTTCGATAAGCAGCAAGGGATCTTTTATATGCACTTTTCCATAGACAGAACAGTACATACCACTGCCTTTGATGAACCAGTTGTGTACCACTGGTTGGAACAGAAAATAGCCCAGACTGCAGACGGGTCCACTGAGAAGGATCGACCCGACGACCAACCGCTTCAAAGGCGGACACACTATCAACTGAGCTACATCCCGCTCCTAGATATTCAAAATCCGACAGACATGTTTCTCACATATTATTCATAGGATAAAAGAAACAAAGTTAATTGCTCTTAACAAACCAAAATGTTTTGTTTTGTTTCACGACGCCACTGGAGCACATTGATTTTTATCTTATCAGTGACTATTGGACTTCATTCATATGGCCATTTATTTTAACACATTTCTTTTAGAGGAAACACCTGCTGCCAAATAGGCTACTCTTTCCAATAAGCAGCAATGGACCTTTTATATGTACTTTCCCACATACAGGACAGCACATACCACAGCCTTTGATGAATCAGTTGTGAAGCACTGTTTGGAACGGAAAATCATCTTAACAAACAATGAATATAAAAGTATATAGTAGGCTACATTGATTTGTATTTCATTGAACAAACGTAAAATCCAACTAGAGCACAATACCTATAATGACTGAGTATACACGAAAATGAAAATTTAATGAAGTAAACAATCTTGAAAAACCCTATACAACTTGAGTCGTCATAATAATTATTTTAAATGCAACTACACGTGAGAAAGTGCATATAAAACATCCCATGCTGCTTATCAAAAAGAGTATTCTATGCGGTGGCAGCCATTTTTCTCTAAAACAAATGTGTCAAAATGATATCCAATAATAAGATAAAAATCAATGTGCTCTAGTGGCGTCGTTAAATAAAACAAATGTTACTTTTTTTTATCCATTTTCATGACGAACATACCTTGACTTATCTGTTTACATGACATGGTCTGCGTGTTCCCTGGAATCACATACTTCACTCAGTATTTATCTTCCTCATCTTCCTGAAAAAAAACCACTTAATTAGTCTGAGCTTAACTACAGTGAGAATGTAAAAAAAAAGTAGTTTGTTTTATTTAAAGGTGCAGTGTCTGTTTTCTATAGTTTATTATCTTTTACTAATGAAAAATACAAGCAAAACTACAGTT
>JAUTWP010147485.1:0-11244 GCA_033042655.1 Cyathermia naticoides
AATTGGAGTCAAATTTCATATTATTTGGTTTCTTTTATATAATTATTTATGTGTGCATTATAGTAATCAGATGATTTCAATAATGCACAGTGGTAATATTTGTACAGTTATCAATACTCAACTGAATGGTCAGTCCTGAGGTCAAGTAAAATAGTTATCAAACTTAACAAGGCATAGCTAATATATTTACATACTGCTAATACATCAGTTTGGTATTATTACCTTTGCACTGTATAATGTATATTTGTGTGTGTCAGGGTGGCCATATTAAAAAAAAATCAAATATTGTCATTATATATTCACAATTGCAGGTATGGTATTGTTGTGAAAAATGACATGCATATTATACCAAATATGAATGTGCATCTTCCATATTAACCTTTAAAACAGATATGACACAAAACTTTCAAATAATTCTTGAGTTGCTCCTTTACTGAATCTCTTGTTACAAAATCATATATATTGTCTTTGCTGTTATCCATATTGTCTGTCCTGTTTCATGACATATAATATTGCAAAATTGATCACTAATATAAACAAGTATAACAAATATTGCATAGTTTGCAAAGATTAGTTTGATATTTATCATATACTTGTGGAAAATTAATAGTAAATAGTTCGTTTAAGTAATAGATGTATTTATCGATATCAATTAAAGTCATTATGGTATTATTTGCACCATTTCATTGACTAATATAGCAGTGATTAAAATATAATTATATCAAACATTTTTTAATAGTTGCCAAATGTCATTATGCAGTATTAAAACAATAATTTGACAATTTTGAATAATTTTTATATGAAGAAAAATCTAGTTATGTGAAGGTAACAGCACAGACATTTGATACGCATGTGCAGTTGTTTAATTAAGTTCAGAAATTTTAATAAAGGCCACTAAGCTGTAAAAGTAGAGATTTATATTTAGTAGTAATTCCTTATTTGATTTGATAAATAAAAATGTTTTCAAAATTAATTTCGATTTTGTGTTTTTCCTTGAAGCAAAATGTTACTTTTTTAGAGAATGACCCATTATAATATGATAGCCTTTCATACCTTGACCGATAAGCTGGGCATACTCTGAAATGTCCTCATACCACTTTATCACCTTACTGGCTGCGATTCCATGAGCAAGTTTGGCACAAAAGCTGCTGGCCTGAAAGAAAATCCTGGACATTATCTCCGTGATTTTGGGAAGGATCCAAATGCTATCTACTTTGACTTGATGGAAGAGTTTCTTGTGGATGTTTACAAACCAGTCGCGCCATGTAAATCGATGGATGTCGAGTTGAGATACCACCTCTACCACCACAGCAAGAAAACCATCTTAGACCAACCCCACCACACACACACACCAGACGTTCAATCAAAGGCAAAGGTGCACAGATTACGCGAACGACCGTTTCGTTCGCGTGATGGTCGCGCGAAACTGTCCTTGCGTAACCCTTTTCATGTTCGCGTGTATATTTTTCTTTTTTTTACGTTCCCGTTGTGTATTGCTGTATTGCCATCTAATCTCGATTGAGATTCAAACGTTTAATTACAAACAAACACAAATAAAAAATATAATACTTTTCATTATTTTTAAAAAGGGTTACGCAAACGAAAAGGGTTATGCAAATATTTTTTGCGCAGAATTTTAATTTGTGCACCCCTGAAAGGGCATTGCTAAGGGCATTCTATGGGACATACACCTCAGTTACATTGCTTAGATAGTCCCGAATTAGATCCCCAAGCTTTGGATTCAGCAAAGAAGATGACATTATGCAACCAGCCCGACATCAGAAGTTGCTCCCAGATGACTTCCTAATGCCATGCAGATGTACATCTGTGCTACCAAACGCTGTCATTGCATACAACAACCAATCACATGTTGCTCCTATTGTAGCTGCCAGGCAACAAATAGGCTGCAAGAACTCAGTAGGTTGAGATATGTAAAGAGACTTTAAATAAACCCATCACATATTTGTTATGACTAGTAACGTTTTGTGCATAGCTAAGCACCTTTCACTTTGGTAGAGAGGGTTTTTCTACCATTTGTACATTACTTTTTCACTTTAGAAGTGATATGTAATTTTGGCCTCCGAAAGGCATTTTTGACTCATTTTTTCAATTTGACCCAAATGGGTTAATCTACATGAATATTTATCCCAACTGGTTCTAAAAACTTTCCTATATTGTACTCTACTGGAATTGGCCAACAAATGAACATAATATTCATTTACAGTATTTTGGGGGTTATTTTAATTTTTAACCGTCCAGATTTTAAGCAAATTACGTCATATTTTGACCCCTGGTGACCTTAAACATGACCCAATCATACCTCTTCTACATTCATCTAATAGCTGATGCTATAAGCTTCATTTTGAGTGGTAATATTTTACAATAGGTTGTGTCTTTGCGATGGTATGTCAATTTGAATTTGCCCTACCCCTAATTTTTACGGTAGTTTTGGATTCAAGCAATTCTAACAAAACAATTAATAGCACAGTTATTGCCGGGTTTCAGAATGTCCACCCTTGCTCAAATGGTGTCCCGGGTGGTCCTCTATCAAAATTAGGAGGGTGATTGAGGGGCCCTTTTATGCATGCAAATATCCCTTGGCTCCAGGACTAATACCCCTTCTCCTTAATTAATGAAAATATTATCTTTTATCATCCATTAAAGTTTTTTTGTAGGAGATATCGCCGACACTATAATTTGTGATATCTCCTGTGTTATTCTCCTCAGGAGATATCACGTCTCGTGCATTTTTCTTTCTTGAATAATTAAATTTACAACATCATCATTACAGTTTAAACACATCTGATTTGTCCAACCTTAGTAACAATAACATCATCAATTATTGTCGCTAATGAAAAGAATGATAATGAATGATTAAAAGAGTACACCCCTCATGTCTTGTATATCATAATTTATCAGCACTCATTGATAAAAATATAAAAATCCTCGGCAAACCTCAGATTTTATTCTTTTATCAACTTGTACTGATAAACTATGATATCACAACACACAAAGGGTATATCCTCTATTTATCCTGCAAACAGCATTGGTAATGACGTAATATGGAGGTATAATAAAGCAAAGCATTATTAAGTTAGTAACTGTACAAACCTGCAGCGTGACATACCATGGGACATGCACAGTCAAAACTAGTTTTATAGCTTTTTTTGTTAATTTCATATTTTCAGTTATCAGTTATATTTAGAAAATGTATTTTTGTGTATTTAATATTATTTAATAACTACATGGAGGTGAAGCGGTCATGACATTCATTATGTGATGTCATTCAAAGACATAAAGGTGCAATAAACAGACACGTAATACATTTGTTTCCTTGTTGCATTACAGGATAAATATAATAACCAGTTAGTGACACAGGATATTTGCTTTATCCTTTTCAGGCCGAATGGTGAAGAGCCTCGCAGAGTTTCACGATTCTTACCTTCACAGGATACAACCGATATCCTACGTCACTAACTAGTTACTATATTATCTATGTATTGATATGAAATTGCTATTTTATTTAAATAATAAAATAATTAACTGAAAAAAGTAAAATAATAATCTAATAAGATTCAAAGTTAGGATTTATATGCATTTTAAAATATTTAAATTCCATAAGCATTTTATTTGTTTGTAATTGTTAACCAAAATAATGTTTTAAATCCATATATAAAACAAAATTAATACTTCATTAATTTGTTTACAACCAGTGCTTCACAACTGGTTCATCAAAGGCTGTGGTATGTGCTGTGCTGTCTATGGGAAAATGCATATAAAAGATCCCTTGCTGCTAATCGAAAAGAGTATCCTATGTGGTGGCAGTGGGTTTTCTCTAAAAGAAATGTGTCAAAATGACCATATAAGGCTGCCTTTCCATTGGTCCAGTTTTACCCGTATGGCTTGCCGCTAATATCTAACATTTCCTTCCATGTGACCAGGGGTTGAACTAAAAAATTTTTACCTCTATCCCAACAGAATAGTGAATTTCAAAAAACATTATTCCGTCTAAAAATGTACTATCCCTTCAAACACCTCAAGCGAGCACTCAACTGACTGAGTTCAATCCCGCCCCCTATCCCTTCAAATCCACATTCAGCTGATAATTTTAAAACAATCGGATCGATCCATCTCATTGGACCTATCTGCAGTTTGAGCTGTTTTCTGTTCCAACTAGTTCTCCACAACTGGTTCATCAAAGGCTGTTTTATGTGCTATCCTGTCTATGGGAAAGTGCATATAAAAGATCCCTTGTTGCTTATCGGAAAGAGTAGCCCATGTGGCTGCAACAGGTTTTCTCTAAACAAATGTGTCAAAATGGCCATATGAATGACGTCCACTAAAAATCAATGTGCTCTAGTGGCGTCATTAAATAAAACGATTTTTTTTCATACATTATGCTCATGAATACAAGTTCTGCATATGATAATAAACTATTCGTATGTCATGTCTTGTCAGTCAGCAAAGGAGTGACAGTTATTGAAAGTTCATTCAGTATTCCCCAACAACGAACTGTTTTTTTTTAAATATTGTTTGTTATTTAACCTGCTCAGCCTTTTTATTTTGTTTTGAACTCAGTTTGCTCAGTGCATCATAATATTACACTATGCATAGTGCGCTATGTACACAAAAGCTTGAGAGACAAAAATATAACAACGGTAACCCCAATAACCCATACATTTTTTTAATCGAGATTGAAATAGCATTCTATTAAAGCAATAATATAAAATAAACATGCACACAAGTGAACGTGTTACCAGTTTGAATGTTAGTCAAGTTTGGTCACCGAAAATTTTAATTTTCAACTTTCAACTGAAGTCATATGAAAAATATTTATCATCGCAAACTGACAACTCGAGTAATCTCGTAGTTACAAAATGCGGCAATAAAATTTGAAAAATGTGCAATACTTACACAAATAAGTATAGAAGACAACATAAACAAAGTGGGGGGCATTGAGCATTTTAGCCAAAAATTTGAAAACCATCAGTAAAAATCCACATTTATTCATTCAAATAATTATGTTCTGTAGATCTGCCATTTTGGTGTGACGTAATGGGATTACCCATAGGCAGTCCTAGGTGGCGCTCAAATCGTGGCTAAAAATACATACAGAATTCTCCATAACTGAGCATTTTACGTTAAAAATAGTCCCCTTTAAAAATTCTTTCAATTGACACCAAATTTCCAAAATTCATCAGAAAAGTTCCCCAATTTTAAACTTTTAGCGATAATATTTTCCCAATATTATGAAAAAGGGACCTTGATTTAGAGAGCTAGACTAATCCCTGTGTACAGCATAACCTATGTAAAACAATATTCCTAGAAATATGCTGTCATAGAAAGTAAAGTTTGTTTATTTAACAACGCCACTAGAGCACATTGATTGTTATCTTATCATTGGCTATTGGACATCATACATATTGTCATTATCATTATTACACATTTCTTCAAAGGACAAATAGGGTATTCCTTCAGATAAGCAGATGTGGTGATCTTTCAAATTGTATCCAAAACCGTAAGCCTATTTACGAAAACCAAATCTAAAATGCTGTAACATGTGGCTAATTTTACAGAAATGTGACTAAAGAAATTTGAACTGAATTAGCCATAATGACTAAGATATTTTCTTCTTCTATTGCAGCCCCTGGACTTCGTACTGAGCAGCACTCACTGTTGTTTGGAACTGATATTGAGATTAAAAATCCCATGCCTCGAGTAAGTTTTGATCCCAGTACCTACCAGCCTCAAGTTCAATAGCTTAACCACCGCACCATAGAGGCCTGTTCAAGGATGCTGGTTGGTTATACTTATTTTCGTGCTTACATCCAATTACACCTTCATATTGAGCCTTGCGGATCACACACTCTTGGTTGGATTCAATACTGAGATTAAAAATCCTGTGCATCAACTGAGATTTGATCTTGGTACTTACCAGCCTCAATTCCGATAGCTTAACCACTGCACCACTAAAGCCGGTTCAAGGATGCTTACGATCCTCAAAACTTTTATTCCAAGATAGTGATTCTGCTCCACCCAAAAAAACCTTACCATATTTTTTTATTATTATTAATAAATATTTAAAAGGAAGAAAATAGAAGAATTAGTAATAAAACACCCATCAAACTATAGCAAATAATTCTTTTTAAATCTGAAAGAAATATTTTTATGAACATTGTGTTATCTTAATGCACAGTAAACAGACCGCAGATTCACATATTTCTGCAGGAGGTCCTACTGCTGCACTGGGTAATAAAAACCAGCCCAAGAGACACAGCAAATAGCCAAATGATTTTTTCATTGTGGTGACTGACCGGTCATGGCTTTGGCCAGTGGCCAGACCAGGTGGTCAACCACTGCAGTGCTGATTGTCTGCAAATATGCTACAACAAATGGCCTCCACACAAGGGCTGCTGCCTAGCTAAATGAATTAAGCCTAATGGATAATACTACTGAAATAGAAAGTTACTCCGACCCAGGAGCATGTGGTGAGGGCAGGCCAAGGTTATGGGCATAAATAAATATACAAGTAATTAGAGTTCAATAGATCAAAACCTCAAGCTAGGAAGAAGACAAGCTGAAGCAATTCATCCAACAAAAAATAAACCATCAAGAACACTGGCAATTGCTGGCAGACTTCCAAAATATAGATAAAAGATGTTCAAATGATAAATGATAAAATAATGAGTTTTTCTATTTAATAGCTGTCACTATAAAGATATTAAAGTTATCTTAGTGTGTAAATTTAGTCTGATATTTAAACTTGTAAACAAACAGATAAACTTCACTGCTTGTAAACATTCTATATGAGGAACAGAATGCATAAACATTTACTAATATTAAAATAAATACAGACATTTACAAGTATGAACTAATTACTAGATGGTTTATAATACATGTACAGGAAAACCTCTAAACTTGACACCCACTTGACCAAGTAAAATGTCCGGTTTTCAGAGGTTTCCAGTTTCCAGACACAAATTATTTGTCCGGTTTTGACAGGATTCTGATTTAGTGGGGGTCCGGTTTAGACATAGTTCATTGTATTATTATTTCTACCAATATAAGCTGTATAAAGTATTTTATACACTATGTAAGGCTAATAGCATTTCTGACTAGCCCGACTTGAAAAACCACTAGCCACGGGCGTCGGGCTAGCGTATTTGTCGCACTCTGGTAATTGTGTATAGTCAACATACTATGTTGACTAATTTTAGATTGCGATATTTGGAAAAAACAATAAAACAAATTAAAATTACAACCTTTGAAATTCAGACAGTTCTGCAACAGCAGTTGATTGCCAATGCCAAATCAGTTTGTCATGACACCAACAGAAATTATAAAAAAAAGTAAATATTGCAACCGTTTTCAAAAGGATCAGTTTTATATTTTTTTAATTATTTTTGTTAACTATTTCAAGCAAACATGAACATATTAGGAAGCAATCATATAATGGTCTGCATGAAAAAAGAAAATGTAAATTTTGTTCAATTACAGTCAAACTTCGATCACTTCAAATTCAAGGGGTCGGGCAAAATAATTTGAGTTTCAGAGAGTTTGAGTTGTCGAATTTCACATATGATACCATTTTTTCAAAGATTTACTGCAGTAAAATTTCACAGTTTAATAATTTCTGTTTCATATAGTAAGAAACGTTTCTTACCCTCAAATAATGAAGACCGTAAGGTAGCGCTTGGATCTAGTCGGACAATTCCAGTCATTTTCGGTGAGCATAATACGATAGTTCGGTCTAGCAACAATGACCAATGATGTACGATAATGCCCATATCATCTCGCATGTGTTAGTTTGTTTATGTTTTAATATGTATTAAAATGTGATATGCTCAGTAAAGAGTGAATAGAAAATCATTTGCATATCTGATGCACACACAGATAAAAATAATTGCATATTTTGAAAGCGTAAAACATGCAACTACGCAGCTCATCTGGTGCACTGATCTGATTATTTAACAGTTATTATAACATTTCTTTTAAGAGAGCCAGACAATGTCTTTAATAAAAATTAGTATTATGTAAAGAGGCCTCATACCCTGTACAAACACCAAGAGCCAAGATGGGTACATTTATTCCACTTAACCAATAATTCATTGTTCTGTAATAACCGCCAGAAACAATTCCAAGATGGACACATTTCGTTCCACTTACCTGAATTTGCATTGTTCTGTAATTACCATAGGAAATCTAAGGCTTCGTATTATTTAAGTCAAGTTTTTATTGAATCAGTTAACTGGGACTGCAAAATGACAGATATCGAAGTTTTTGAAGTTTTAATGATCTAAGGTTATTATTACTAAATTGTATAGGAGCAGGATGTAGCTCAGTCGGTAGCGTGGCCACCTTTGAAGTGGTTGGTTGTCAGATTGATCCTTCTCAGTGGACCCATCTGCAGTTGTTTTTTTCGATCCGACCAATGCATCACGACTGGTTCATCAAAGGCTATGGTATGTGCTGTCCTGTCTGTTAGAAAATTCATATAAAAGATCCCTTGCTGCTTATTAGAAAGAGTAGCCAATGTGGCAGAACCAGGTTTCCTCTAAAAGAAATGTGTCAAAATGACCATATGTATGATGTCCAATAGCCAATGATAAGATAAAAATCAATGTGCTCTAGTGGCAGCGTTAAACAAAACAAATTTTACTTTTTACTAGTTTGTAAAGGAATATGATCGGGACCGGCTCACGAACAAAGTTTTCGAGTGATAGAAGTTTGAGTTAATGAAGTTTGTCTGTATATTAAACTAAAGTTTATTTTGTTTAACGATGCCTCTGGAGCACATTGGTTCTTATCTTCTCCTATTGGATGTCATTCATATGGTAATTTTGACACTTTTTGTTTTTAGAGTAAACCCGCTGCCGCCACATAGGCTACTCTTTCTGACAAGCAGCAAGGGATCTTTTATATGCACTTTCCCACAGACAGGACAGCACATACCATGGCCTTTGATGAACCAGTTGCAGAACACTGGTTGGAAGGGAAAATAGCCAAAACTGCAGATGGGTCCTGACAAGGATCGATCCACTTCAAAGGCACCCACTAGATCCTACTCCAGACTGTATATTAAATTATTTATTCAGCATCTATTAAGTGTCAAACAAACAGTATTTACAACACATTGTCTTTGAAAAATGTCATCACAATGGCAGAACAGTACACCACATGTCACAGCTTTGATGAACCAGTTGACTGGAACTGGAAATAGCCAATGGTTCACAGATAATGATTGATTTGACAAACCATTGCACCTCTGACACTCAACCTTTGCACTATGGTCTGCTCTGATCTGTAGAAGAAGAAGTGTTTTATTAATTTTTACTTACACTGTACAACATATTTGTTAAGTTTGTTTTATTTAACAACACCACTAGAGCACATCAGTGATGAATCCAGTTGGTGAATCGGGTGGCTAGTCACCCCTTACCTTCCTGAGCTTTTTTTTTAATGTTTATTCCAAACATATTTAATGCACCCCCCATTTTATTACTATATCTGCCACTGCACATTGATTGCTTTTTCAATCATCAGCTATTGGATGTCAAACTGTCAAGAGTCCAATGTATTTTACTAATGTAAAGTAAAGTTTGTTTTATTCAATGACACCACTAGAGCACATTGATTGTCTTTTTTCACTTTTCAGCTATTGGATGTCAAACTCTCAGTCCACTATATTTTACTAATGTAAAGTTGTTGTTTTTTAATGACACCACTAGAGCACATTGATTGGTTTTTTCACTCTTCACCTATTGAATGTCAAACATATGGTCATTCTGACACAAAGGATATATTGTTTAACATCTACGTTCAGTGCCAGGCTGTAATAGCAGATGTCTCTCCCGGGTGCAGTTTATAGTTTTATCAATCCACCACGTCTGGGACAGATGCTTTCTGATAAGCAGCAATGGGTCTTTTATATGCATTCTCCCACAGACAGGACAGCACATACCACACCCTTTGTTGAACCGGTTGTGGACCACTGGTTGGAACAGAATATAGCCTAAAGTGCAAATGGGTCCACTGAGAAGAATCACCTCAGATCATTGTGAATTTCAAAACCAAATTTTTTATCATTGGCAATAACAACTTAAAATATTATTTTTCATTTGCCTAAGGTATTCATAAGTTGTCAAATGAAAATTGTGACTTATAAGACATTTCACAGAAATATTTCATTAACCCATGGTTAGTTAAACCATGTTTTAAATAATTGATCCATGAGACTACATTTGATGCAGTAAGCCTACAACAAATGATCAACATTTGCCAAAATACATTTGTCGAAAAACATTGTTGCCAACGATTAAATGTTTTTTTTGACAAACGTTGGCAGTGTGTCACAGCCATAAAAAAAAACAGTTTGGTAGATCAAACATGTCTGATATTTCTAGTAATATAAAATAAAGTAAAGTTTGTTTTATTTAACAATGCCGCTAGAGCATATTGATTTTTTATCTTATCATTATCTACTGGACGTCATACAGTATGGTCATTCTGACATATTTCTTTAGAGAAAACCCACCACACAGGCTACTCTTTTCAATAAGCAGACAGGACAGTACATACCACGACCTTTAATGAACCAGTTGTGGACCACTGGTTGGAACGGAAAATAGCTTTTTAGTAATAAAACTCTTTTTGACTTTATTCTTTAGATTGTGCTTTACACAGATACAATTTTAAGCAAATAATGGTTGTCATATAGATTTTACAATTAATATTGTCTGTACAATATGAAGACCAAGATAATATGAACAATTTAGGTACAAAATGCGATATAAACCAATTAATAAGTTGATTACTATGAAAAAATTAATATTATTGGATGAAATGAGAAATAGCAGTGGAATGAAGAAGGGGAAGTATCCTTATAAAAACAAATATGTCAATCTTTGACTCTACCTTGTTTGAAAGGTTTTCTAACGCCTACTCAAGTTATATTAAACAACACTTAAGATACTAGTAAGCTGTGACACGGCACTGATATAACACCCCCTCACACATGAAGGAAGAACATTCTTATTACTGACTCAATAAAACATAATAAAACACATAAATGAAAATATTAAAAGATATCAAAACTCGTCTTGAGACAAAACAGACTTCACTGTTTTATATAAAATCTATTTTACTATTACATACCGGTAATAATAAAATCGGTTATTGGACGTCATTCATATGGTCATTTTGACACACATTTTTAGAATGAAACCCGCTGCCGCCACACTAATG
>JAUTWP010147596.1:0-11244 GCA_033042655.1 Cyathermia naticoides
TATGACGTTATAAAGTTAGCCAAACGTAAGAGTACTTCCCTGACGACGTCATTGTTACTAAGGTTGGACAAATCAGACGCGTTTAAACTGTATCGGTGATGACGTAAATTTAATTATTTAAGAAAGTAACACGAACAAGATATCACAGGAGATATCAAAAATTATCAAAAATACATTTATTTATTGTTTATGGGTGTCTATAATATAGTAAATCAGGCTTTTACTCCTGCTTTATTTTAAACACATATTTAATTTATATCATAGAATGACACCCAATAGCCGATCTTATTTTTATGCTGGGGTGGAATTAAACAAATATTTCTTATTTCACAGGAAATTTAACAAATGTTTGACAATGGTTACACAACTTTCAGTTGAGGTGAATCAGGGCTTGAATTTAAGAATTTGTAACCCACTACAATTTTGAATATTTTGTGCCATGGGAAATTTTGATTCAACCTACAGCAATTTGTTAAAACTTAACCTTTGCTACAAATAAAAATAACAGAAGAGTTATTTTGCCAGTGGCTAAAAAATTCCATTGGTGAAGCAGCTCGCCTACGGCAATTTATACAAAACCAGCAGCAATTGCTGCCCTATATTTGAGCTCTATGACATCATTGCGGGAGCGGGATGTAGCTCAGTTGGTAGCATGCCTGTCATTGAAGTGTTCAGTCATCGGATCAATGCTTCTCAGTGGACCCATCTTCAGTTTGGACTATTTTCCGTTCCAACCATCCCTCCACAACCGGTTGATCAAAGGCTGTGGTATGTGCTGTCTTTGGGAAGATGCATACAAAAGATCCCTTGCTGCTTATTGAAAAGAGTTGCCTATGTGGCAACAGCAGGTTCCCTCTAAAAAAAAGTGTCAAAATTACCATATGAATGACGTCCAATAGCTGCTGATAAGATAAAAATCAATGTACTCCAGTGGCGTCATTAAATAAAATAAACTTTACATTATTCCTCTGAAGAAATGTGTCAGAATGATCATAATTATGTCTTATGTTCAATAGCCGATGACAAGATAAAAATCAATGTGCTCCAGTGGTATCGTTAAATAAAACAAACTTTACATCATTGTGTCATAAATACAGTACATGATTCAGCAACAGTGTATTTATTGCAGGCCACTATGCTAAAGAAGAGCAAGAACAAGATTAAGAGGAGAAACACGGAACCAAGTATCTTTTTCCCTGAAAATGAACCTCTGAAAGCACAATCCCCTAGCGATGAGAGTGGGCCCCTTTAACACAAGTAAGTAACTTGACGCAGGTCGGGAGTGGGATGTAGCTCAGTCGGTAGCATGTCCGCCTTTGGAGCGGTCGGATTGATCCTTCACAGTGGACCCATCTGCAGTTTGGTCTATTTTCCAACAAATATCAAATTGCAGTGGCAGATCCAGAAAATCCATTTGGGGGGACCCCAATGACATGAGCCTAAGTGCCACAAATGTTCCTAAAAAATATTTCCGCCTAAAAAATAGAAAAATCACAAAATGTAAGGAGGGGGATGTGGAGCCAGGCCACCGGGGACCCCATAGATCTGCCTATGCCTTGCTATGGCACGGACCTCAGGCATTTTTGCACTGAGATAAATAACATAAAAAAGTAACATAAAAAAGTAACATAATAAATTAACTTATTAAATTAACGTATTAAAATAAAATAATAAATTAAAGTGGCAGTGTCTGTTTTAAAAAACATATTTAACCATTTAGAATATATCTTGTACGTTAGTTTGATGCGCATCACGCTCCATTCGTCTAACGCAATGATTTGCTGTATCTAAATTAGATCACGAGAAATACATTACAAATTCGCGTGGCGGGTCGGTCCCTGGCCGCCATCGCTATGTATTAGTGCTATTTGCATGACCTAACTGTGGTACAAGCGGCATCATTTCGTCAGAAGAAAGGAGCATGGTGCACATCAAACAAAAGTAGAAGATATATTCTAAATGGTTAAATATTTAAAAAAAACAGACACTGCCACTTTAACATGATAAATTAACATAATAAATTAACATGATAAATTAACATAATAAATGTTTTTGTTTCAGATTGGCCAGTGTTGTGACTCTCATCTCAGCTATGTAAATACTGACATGCCAAAAGTAGCTGCAATAGACGGACTGCATCTCAGCATCTAAAAAACCTGCACTCAAATTTCACACGAAATGGGATCAACAGATATAATTATACTGCATCTTGGAATCTACAAAACCTGCACTCAAATTTCACACGAAATGAGATCAACAGATATACTGCATCTCAGGATCTATAAAACCTGCACTCAAACTTCACACGAAATGAGATCAGGAGATATAATGCATCTCGGTATCTTTAAAACCTGCATTCAAACTTCACACGAAATGAGATCAAGAGATATACTGCATCTCGGTATCTATAAAACCTGCATTCAAACTTCACACGAAATGAGATCATCAGATATACTGCATCTCGGTATCTATAAAACCTGCACTCAAATTTCACACGAAATGAGATCAAGATATACTGCATCTCAGGATCTATAAAACCTGCATTCAAACTTCACACGAAATGGGATCAACAGATATACTGCATCTCGGAATCTAAAACCTGCATTCAAATTTCACACGAAATGGGATCAACAGATATACTGCATCTAAGAATCTATAAAACCTGCATTTAAACTTCACACGAAATGAGATCAACAGATATACTGCATCTCTTGTCTTCAAAACCTGTACTCACATTTGACATGGAATGGGATTAATAGAAACTTCAACAGTGTTTTCCAGGTCTAGGTAAAGGATGAATATGCTTAAATAATGGATATATTTTAGCTTGTGTATCAAAATCTGTAGTCCCATTTGTTACAGAATGGGATTAATGGTAATACTTTAGTTCAGTATTTTAAAAACCTGCACTTATTTTAAGAAGGAATAGGATTAATAATACTTTATTTCAGTATCAACAAAACCTGTAGTCTCATTTATCATGGAAAGGTATTAATAGTAATACACATGCACACATACACATACATATACACACAACATGCTTAAATACACAGACACACACATACACATACATACCTACATACATACATACTCACACACACACATACACACAGACACACACACATACATACACAGACACACACATACATATACACAACATGCATACATACATACACACAGATAAGATTAAAAAATCAATGTGCTCTAGTGGCGTCGTTAAACAAAACAAACTTTACTTTCTGTCAAAAGGTTTTTAGTGATAACAGTTCTTGCCCAATTTGTTTGTGTTGTTCTAAAGAATAAACAATAAAGGGCTAAAATTAAATTTAAAAGCCGGTCATAAAAGGGCCCTTTAACACTTAAAACCCCTACACGGTAGCTGGATGGGTTTGGTTATGAACAGTGCTAACAACAGTTTATAACGTGAGAACTGGGCTGCGTTCAACCTCCAATACTTTTCATACACTACACTACAATATGTACTGCATACCTATTGGTTTGTTGAACGGTTCCATAGCAATACAGTTTGCATGCACACATAATCCAACATGGCGGACACATAGAAGCATTAGTGTTGGCTCTTTTCGAACAGTGTTTGCTTGATATTGGCGATAGTGAAGATTCCAACGATGAACTGATAGTGGTGGAAGTTAACTTGATGTTTTCTCTCATGCTAGAAAGCCGAACGCTGCAGCAACCTGCTTTACGTCATCTTTAATTAATGACATCATATTTTTAACATTAGAGCATTCACTACACTACAATACTTTTCCTACACACTACATGGTCCACTTCCATATTGAAAAGCATTTATATGTATTCATACGTATGATGCGCCGAACGGCTCTGTATACATATGTATGCATATGTATTGGAGGCTGAATGCAGCCCTGTTTTCGTAGGAATGTCTAGTCAGCATATTTTACTATGTGACCTGCCATACAAAAAGGTCGCTAGGGTCAAAATATAAAAAATTGGGTTTTTCATTGATTATTCTAGTATGGATGTTATATTTTCAGAATCTGGTTATTATTTTCAAATAGGCGACTAATTATCATTTTATGATATCATAATTAATTACATTGGCACATGTGGCTCTGTTTACCAGAAAATTTAAATTGATGTTTTCTTGACAGTAACTTTGCCGCACAAAGGCACCTTTCAGTGTGGTGGGTCACATATTTACACATAATTTACTTATAGTCATTATGTAATTATTTATTCAATATAAAATCATCTATTTATACATTTTATATATTTATTTATCAATCTATTCTGTCTTTTATGTTGGAAATGGAGCTATTTTGCATATCCAGTGACTAATCTAACAGATAATTTGGGGCCGGTCACGCCCCCTTTATCATTAAAAAATGCTTTCATTTGACACCAAATTCCCAAAATACATGAGAGAAGTTTCCCAATTTCAAACTTTTAGCGATATTTTGTCCGCAATTTTATTGAAGAGACCTATTGTTTTGGATTCACAGCAGATAGGGTGGGTTTTTATGGGGCCTTCAACAAAAAGGCCATATATCATTGATTTTACAAAATCCACAAAACTTTCTCCATACACAAAATTTAAATTCGTATTGATCATAGAAACAAATAGATACACATTGAAATATGAAATATCTGTATGAGACCATTTTTCACAAATTTGAAATATGAAAAAGAAGATACACATATTACATCCGTGTTTTAAAACAAATTTATATTATAAAAAGATAAAACATTGTATTTGCTTTAAAACAGCCAATTTATATCATAAAAAGATTTTAAAAACACAACAGTGTTTTAAAACTTAAATCTATGTCATAGAAACATAAAGTCAAAATATCTGTTTTAAAACAAATGTCATAAAAACAGAGAGAGATAATATATGTTTTAAAACAAATCTGTCATGAAAACAAAGAGAGATAATATACATGTTTTAAAACAAATCTGTCATGAAAACAAAGAAAAACGTTTATCTGACTGTTTTGAATTGCAAATATGTATGCAAAATTATCTGAAAGTCAGTTTGATTTAGACAAAAAAATTACTACTTTGTGAATAATGCATTTGAACTTTGGCAACTTGCCAAACTTATTTTGGTTCAGAGTATGTGTATTATTGGCTGGCCCATAATGTGTCAGCTCGTTTGATTGGCTGTCACAGACTGTTATGTGTTCTACAGCCAATCAGATTTCACGATTTTGTTATATACTGAGTGAGTGTGAAGAAAGATCGTGATTATTGTATTGCATACGTATGCGACATGTATTAATAAATTGTTAAAATATTTTCATTCATAACCTGTTTGAATTTTTAATTATATCATTTTCATTATATATATATTTATTATACACATGAATATATATATATATGCATCTTTGTGTGAATAAGATTTGTGCTCAGATATTTAGAAATGTTAGTTCTACTACAGACACAGGGCTTCAATTTAACAGCGGCGCAGGCGGCAATTGGCACTGGTTTTGTATAAATTGCTGTACGCGAGGTGCTTCACTGGTGGCAATTGTCACTGGTTTTGTATAAATTCCTCTACGCGAGGTGCTTCACTGGTGGCAATTGTCACTGGTTTTGTATAAATTCCTGTACGCGAGATGCTTCACCCACGGCAATTGGCACTGGTTTTGTATAAATTCCTGTAGGTGAGGTGCTTCACCCACGGCAATTGGCACTGGTTTTGTATAAATTCCTGTAGGCGAGGCGCTTCACCCGCGGCAATTGCCACTGGTTTTGTATAAATTCCTGTAAGCGAGGTGCTTCACCTGCGGCAATTGGCACACTGGTTTTGTATAAATTCCTGTAGGCAAGGTGCTTCACCCACGGCAATTGCCACTGGTTTTGTATAAATTCCTGTATCGAGGTGCTTCACCGTCATATTTATTTTTCGATACCTTCCATCCAAAAGTGTCCAATTTCCTTCAAACAAAACCATGCGCACCAATTTCAAATTTGGCATAATTCTCTTAAAGAATCCCAAAAGCAGTTGCACCAAACACACACACCAGTCGGCAAACTGGGCTAGTGGGAACTCATTTGTTTCCGTTAGTGTGACTTTGCATCCCCCTCTGCCCCTCCTCCTGTCCTGGATGCAGTGTATGGATAAAACCATAAACTGCCCATGAGAGGCGTCTGCTATAACAGCTTAACTCTGAACGTAGACATTAAACAACTTGACCTGACCTGCTTCACTGATGGCATTTTTTAGCCACTGGCAAAATAACTCTTCTGTTATTTTTATTTGTTGCAAAAGCTAAGTTAACAAATTGTCATTGGTTGAATGAAAATTGCCTCCGGTGAGTGTTTCACCCATGTTAAAAACTTCAAAATTGTCGTGGGTTATAAATTCTTAAATTGGAGCCCTGCAGACCTAGAGAATTCCCACAGATGTAGCTCAAAGTACACCAATAATTTACAAGTCAACACACTTTGTCGCTTGTAATCGATTGTAAATGTTCGGCAATTGCAAGACATGCCAATTTATTCTTACACTTACAGCGGGTCTGGTATCACCTTAGGCCAAATAAAAAAAATTGTTTTGTTCCTGTTACATGCAAAAAATAAATAGGGTAGGTAGGTAGGGATTTTTTTTATGGATTATTGAATAAAACAGGTGAAAAAAAGGGTGGTGGTGTGTGGAAGGTTAAAAAAAAGTTTAGGTCGGCACCAAAAACCTAGGGACGGTGGCGTAACTGGAACCAAACAATTTTTTTTATTACGCCTTATAAAAAAAATTGAATTTCTATTTACAGTCAAACCTGTTTTAAGCAGCCACCCAAGGGGGTAACAAAAAGTGGCCTCTTAAACAGGTGGCTGCTTAATACAGGCTATATTGTATTAAATTAGCTTTGGGAGAAAGTAAAGGTGACCTTTGATGATAGGTGGCTGTTTAATACAAGTGGCCACTTGCGCAGGTTTGACTGTATTTAAATTTTTCAGTTTAAGATTTTTCAGTTTTAAGAATGTTAATTTTCTTTTTACATTAATTTTTTTTTCAGTTTTAAGATTTTTTCAGTTTTAAGAATGTTTAATTTTTTGAAGATTTTTTCAGTTTTAAGAATGTTTAATTTTTTGAAGGTTGATGAAAATAAAATTTAACAATGTATCAGATGGTTTAATAACATATTTCTCAAAGTATGATTTCTGGATATATTGCTAAAACATTAATTAATTCTAGTTAAACCTACTCTAAAGTCTAATTAAAGTGGCAGTCTCTGTTTTTTAAAAAATATTTAACCAATTATAATATATTCTAAATGGTTAACCAGGGTTTGCCCTGATGCGCATATTTGACCCCCCATTTCGTGAAAATAAGCACACTACCATTTTCTATGCTTCAATTTGACGCAAAGTTGTCAATATTAAGTTATATAAAATACAGAATAATGTATATAGCCTACATTATATTCTAAAAGGAACATTGATTGGTAAGTGATATTAAGTCGAATATACATATCGGTCATTAGTATTGCATTTGTTATATATTTGTTTATGTAAGATTGTTAATTTGTCATTTATTTGACTCCCCAAAACATATGAATGACACCCACTAAAACATACTGGGGGTCATAATGACTCCCAAACTTTACTGGCTAGGGCAATCCCTGTGCTTTGATTTGTAGTTTCATTATCCAACATTGTTTTAAGTCAGATTGAGTTGCAACTTACTGTTATAATGTTGTAATATTGTTTCTATTGTAATAAGTAAATTCAGGGCTTTTCTTATACTGATTTGTCTATTGTTTGTCATCTGTCAATGTTTTTTTTATCATGCTGGTGTTTTAATTAGATTGTTTTCAAACTTGGTACAGTATTCCAAGGCTAGAATTTAAGAATTTGTAACTTACGGCAATTTAGAATTTTTTTGGCCGGGGTGAAAGACTCACTGATGGCAACTTCGATTCAACCGATAGCAATTTGTTAACTTTTGTAACAAATAAAAATAACAGAAGAGTTATTTTGCCTATGGCTAAAAAATGCCACCGATGAAGCACTTTGCCTACGGCAATTTATACGAAACCAGTGGAAATTGTCGTCAGCGCAATCGTTAAATTCGAGCCTTGTATTCTCTGAATTGTTTTAGTCAAATAAAGCTGGCTTTTATATATTTAAAAAAAATAATATTGAAATTTTAAAACTGAATATTTCAACATCTGACACCTTGAATTGTGATTAGTAAATGTTTACATACAGTTCAGGTCATCTTTGTTTTATTTAAATTTAACCCATATTTGCTCAGCTACAGGTTATTCCGTACGACTATTTTCAACGTACGAGGCTCAGGTACGGGGAATTCCGTATTTATTTTTAGCCACGATTCATAAATTTAGCCCTACATGTTTTAGGGCGATTCCATGCAAAGATGTCCGTACGACAGATTTCCTCCCCGATTAGAATATATCACTATTATGTACAAAAAGAGAATTTAGTGATAACATAATGCTTAACATTTGAACTAGATCCTATAGATCTTATGATATCAGTTTCATGATTCTTTTCAGCATCAACTCAGTTTTGCAAATTAAGTTTTACATTTAAAAAATGTGTTTTCTCTGCATCCGTAGGACAGATAATTTTTTCGTCAACATCACCCAAATAATGTCATTAAAAATTTGACATTAGGATGGTGTCTTCCATTTAGCAACACATCAGTCTGTGTTGGCATTTTCTTATACATTTAAAATTAAATAATGTTATCTGAATGTCTGTACAACATGTATGTAATTGCCCTTTAACTCCATTATTTCTCTCACTGTTTACAGCACAACAGAACAGTTATCTGTTTTAACTCCATTATTTATCTGACTGTTTACAGCACAACAGAACAGTTATCTGTTTTAACTCCATTATTTCTCTCACTGTTTACAGCACAACAGAACAGTTATCTGTTTTGGAAGATGAAAGTAAACAATTGGCAAGACTTCTCAAAGAAAAGGAAAACAAGCTTCTAGGTAAACCATTGTTGATATTATTATTTAGTCCAGTCAAATTACAGTTTGAACCAGATTTGTCTCCAGATTATATGCTATATTAATCCCTGGTTTGTTATATACAGTAAAACCTGTCTAAACCGGACACCCAGGGACTAAGGAAAATGCCCAGTTTTCACAAGTTAGATTTACATTGAATGGATACATTGAGACGGATTTTGTTTGTTCGATTTTGACAGGATTCCGTTTTTTTGGGGGTCCGGTTTAGACAGGTCTCACTATACTAGAAATATGGAACCTAAATCCAGATTTATCACAACCAGTTTTATGCTGGTATTAATCTATCATGCATTTTTAGGTCTTAATACAGATGCCATTCACCATTCATCTAGAAAATTTCTTTAATCAAATTTCATCAAATTTGTTAGTTTTTCCATTTTAAAAATGTTAGTTGTGAAATTGTGTGATCAATTTTATGAAAACAAGACGTAGGTTGTTTTAAATCTGAATTAATCATTGGTTTGTGGACAAGTTTAAAAAAGCAGTTTGCTAAAGTAAGCACCACACTACACAAATCCCTTGATGCCAATCATGTATCACAGATAAATAGCCTTTGAAGTGGTCGGTCATCAGATCGAACCTTCTCAGTGAACCCAGCTGCCGTTTGGGCTATTTTCCATCCCAACAAGTGCTCCACAACTGGTTCATCAAAGGCTGTGGTATGTGCTGTCCTGACTGTGGGAAAGGGCATATAAAAGATCCCTTGATGCTTATCGAAAAAGAGTAGCCTATGTGGCAGCAGTGGGTTTCCTCTAAAAGAAATGTGTCAAAATAACTGTATGAATTACATCCAATAGCCACTGATAAGGTAAAAAATCAATGTGCTCTAGTGGCATCGTTAAATAAAACAAACTTTACTTTTCACAGATAAATAGTAGAAATGATAGTTGGACTCCTATGCTGTAAAGGTTGAGAGTCCTAGATGATATGGACACATGTAAACTGTGTTATCTGTAACTGTTTGGTATAATGATACATTGTCTACAGGATTAACCTTCATATGAAGGCAATAATTCTTAAAAAAAAATAATTAACCATTAAGAATATATCTTGTACATTTGTTTGATGCACACCGCACTCCATTCTTCTGATCCAATGATCTGCTGTACCATATTTAGGTCGTGAATAGCGCTATGACTTAGCGATGGTGGACAGCTGGTGGGTCGCCTCACCAATTTATGGTGTATTTCGCGTGATCTAATTACGACACAGCAAATAGTTGCGTCATAAGAATGGAGCTTAGTGTGCATCAAACAAACATACAAAATATATTCAAAACGGTTAAATATTTTTTTTAAACCAGACGCTGCCACTTTAAGTGTTTTAACTCCAATAACCAATGAGTAAAAAGCAATCAATGTGCTCTAGTGGTGTTGTTAAATAAATGAGTGTTTTAGATTTATGTCTTTAATAATATGGTTCATATCTACTGGTGTTCAATTGATTTGCAGAAGTAACTAAAAGCCTGCATGTGATAGAAGAAAAGCATAAAAAGACGCTGAAAGAGAAAGATGAAACTGAGAAGGACAGAGAAACACTGGAGCTGGCAGTGAATAAATTACGCAGTGATATCGGACGGGCAGAACAACTTCGTCGAGAACTTCAACAGAAGGTGATTTACGTTTATAATAATCTGACTATACAGCAGTCGATCCTTCTCAGTGGACCCAGCTGCAGTTGGGGCTATTTTCCATTCCAACCAGTGGTCCACAACTGATTCATCAAAATCAATGTGCTCTAGTGGTGTTGTTAATTAAAACAAACTTTACTTTATATGTTTGATGTCCAATAGCCGATGATAAGATAAAAATCAATGTGCTCCAGTGGCATTGTTAAATAAAACAAACTTTACTTTATACACATTTCTAAAATCAGAGAAGGGAAATTACTCATGAACTAACAGAAATAAATTTCATTACAGGTTTCATCTCTAGAGATTGTGTGTCAGGACCAAGAGAAACAGATAGACACACAGCAGATAGAGATCGACAAACATCACCACATTGCCCAGCTCATACATAGTCTGAGTGGGGGCAAGGATGAAGTGAAGTGAACTTGTTTACAAAACCCTGGTTTTATTATTCATCAATAGGCATAACATTGCCCAGTGGGGGCAAGGATGAAGTGAACTTGTTACCTGGTTTTATTATTCATCAATAGGCATAACATTGCCCAGTGGGGGCAAGAATGAAGTGAACTTGTTACCTGGTTTTATTATTCATCAACAAGCATCATAACATTGCCCAGT
>JAUTWP010147707.1:0-21724 GCA_033042655.1 Cyathermia naticoides
TGGAAACACCTACCCATTGAGCCTTGCGGAGCACTCACTCTGGGTTGGAGTCGATACCAAGGTTAAAAATCCCATGCATCAACTGAGAGATTCGATCTCAGTACCTACCAGTCTTAAGTCTGGCCATGGAGACCGGTAGATAAACATTAATTTAATTCATTAAATAGAAGTGTTTTTTCTTCTTCAGAAATCATCTTGGAACCTAACAAAACCGTCCACCTGGGCTCATCCCAAATCACCATTCTCAACAGAACAAGAACACAAAGGTCTGTAACAAAAACAAATATACCAGTATATATATATGTATATCAAATACAATACAGATTTGTAAATTATCTTTTGTTATGTACTGTAATATTATATGAAAAACAATTCCATTAAAAAAAAACTTGTATATCAAATTTCAATCCCCAAAAAGATGAAAAAAAAGGTTTTTTTATTTTTGCACACTCTGTGTCTAGCAAAACCATTCCTCATCAAGTATTACACAAAATTATCATAGAATCTCTTGTCAGTGGTTAGGACAGCTCCTTTGCTTCTCCAGGTTTTGACAATCAATAAATATACTCAACATAGTTCAACAACCACCCCTAATTTTTTTATATATATACATTTAAAAATAAGGACACTAACTTTTACAGAAACCAAACCTGCCCCACAACAAAAACCAGTTATTCAGAAACCTGTAGAGAATGGAACAGATATAAAGGAGGAGAATCTGAACTCAGGGGAAACAACTCTAGATGACAGCAGTGAACAGGCTAGGACAGAGGTACAAGAGTTATATAACTTTGTTAGTTCACACACTACTTCCTTTTGATGTATTTTCCTCCATTTCAAGCACTACCAGAATTAATGTCAATATTAAATTACTGCTATAAATAAAACTTGCTACAAAATATAATAAAATAAAAACTTTCTGTGCATATAATTATGCATATTCAAAATGGTAGAATTTTTACAAAAATAGATTTCAGCAACACTGAGTCATTTACACTGAGGAAAAATGGAAGAATAATCTATTTTGACTGCTTTATGAGTACATGCTGTATACAAGTTACTAATAACAATCTTTTAACTGTTACCGTTATGTGGAGATAGACTTTTGAACTTAAACATTAGTTTTTATTATATTTTGTTGGCAATACATTTGATAATATAGTGTACATAGCACAGTAGCATCCACTTTCTGTATACACTTCTGATGCATAATAAACTACATTTTCTGAACCCATGCCTATAAACCCATTACACACTGAATGTAGTTTAAAATGTATTGAAAGATCAGTGGCACCTATAGGTGTGCAATGCAAAACAGCATAGAAAGTACTGTATGTCACATAATAGATGTATTGTTTAATGATAAAAACCCACATTTATCGAAATGTTCATGGTTGTAAAACCACTATGTAAAATATTCTTCTTCATATTTGCCAACATTTCATGTGACTGTGCATTATCAGCATTTACAAGACAGTTACCATAGGCAGATCTAAGTAGGGCCCAGTTGCCCGGGCCCCTCTAAATTTAGTGATTGTTCTATTTTTTATGTTGGAAATTTTTCTGGGAACGTTGTGACACTTAAGCTCGTCATTGGGGCCTCCCCACTAATAGGATTTTCTAGATCTGCCACTAGTTACATACATTTTGTACACATGAAATCTCATAATTGTAGACAACATCAAACATGTGAATGGAATACTGACAGAGTAACGACATGCTTGTCTGTAAATAGAACCACGTTATACCCAGTACCGTAAAAAGGAAAATTGTTTTTTTATTGTGTAAATGATGGGTGTTTATTATTTAAAAAAAAAGTATGTAATTGTCAATATTCATATTTAGTACAAATGTACATAAAAACACTTTTTTTTAACATTTTGGCCAATAGCCTTTTCAAAACACAAATATTTTTGGATAGAGTGTGAATCTATTATCACTCCTTTAATTGTGGTGATCTTTGACCCATGCATGGCAAACACTGAACACCAATGCCATCTATAAGCACTTTTCCTCCACATCTCTGTTTCTATTTGATGACTTAGAATGGCATTGCGGACACTTTTAATTGAAATTCTTAAAATGTATCAAACATCCGCCATGCCATTCTAGCATCAGCCTAACGTGTTTTCTCTCTTCACATGAGTTTGCATGCCTCACTGTAGTGTTGCCTTCACAGTCTCGACTTCAGACCGTGGTTGTCACATCACCCACAAAGATTGCCAAGGAGTTCCCTAAAGACATCCGACTCAAGTATCGCTCACAGACATTCGCATTCGGCTATGACAGCAGTGATCCAGGAAAGGTACAATGTCACAGCCATTATTTGACAGATTTCATAAAACTTTATTTTGAAACTGCATTATCTTGACTAATGTAAACCGTGAAAAAAATGTGTGCGTATACAATTTGCGTTGTTCGCGTCCAACCTTATGTTGCGAAATTAATATGCATGCACTATTTTCCAGTTTGAAGTGTGCTTACGGCTGTTAATGGTTGTTCGCGAAAATTTACACGTCGTGAACATGCGTTAAGGTATGCATTCGTGAAAAAAACATGTTGCAATATTAATACGGTTTACAGTATTTTTAATGTTTAACCATTCAGACTAGATATGTGGGTAGGTATGGTAAGTAAGTTTATTTACATGCTTCTTTTGGAGAACTATTCAAGCACAATCCCATTGGGAGCAGCCTGTCAAAAACGAGGAACTTCTCTCAATGGAAGGTTAGAATAGATGTTCCAGGTTTGTTTTAGACCATATGCTGATATGCATATACACCTGTTATAGCAGTGTAAGCCATATTTCAGTTGTATAGTTCAGATTAACAACCTACCTCTCAATTATTTCTAGCGAAACAATATCAGCAAGTTTTAAGAATTGCATATGACCAGTTGATAATACAAATTATGTTGTTAAGAAACACCCAAGTTTATTAAAACTGCAGTTGTGCTCATTTGTGACATTAATAAAAATGTTATAAGATAGGAAAGAGAGATTGCAACTTTAATGATTAAAATGATTTAAAATAAAATTAAAATTGGTGTACAGTTGAAAACAATGTAGAATTGATAATATTTCAAAACAATTTTATCAATATGTGTAAGCTGGTACATGATTTCATATTAGTTGAAGCTCACTTTTATTATAATTATTGTCGCTTGTTACTAAGCATCTAAGGGTCCGTCCCGTCCATACTTTTCAACATTTTTACGAGCCTACCAACCATACGGTTTTGACCCCCCCCTAAAAGTTTACCTCCCCAAATGAAAAATGTTGATGTGGCAAAGTAATCCAGGTCCGACATTTTTCATTTTAAAAAAGTGTACGTTGGTCCCTTAACCCCCTCCCCCCAACATACAGTTTGTACGCTTGTAAAAATGTTGAAAATTATGGATGACCCCTAAGTACCATGTTATAAGCTGATTGCACCAAGCTGAGTACAGAAACATTGTAATACTGCTACATACAAGATATAGGCATTTCTGATTCCCGTCCTGGGTAGGGTGTCCGGCAACGTCGAACTTTGTACCCAGGAGGGGAGTGCTTGAACACTTATTTAGTGATGTAAGCATGTTAAAAAAAATTCCAGTTCCGGTTCCAGGCATTTCTGAATGTTTGTATTGTGCTGGACTCACACCCTGTTCTCTGTGGTTTCAGACATTTCTAGGCGTGAAAGTAGAGAAGGATTTTGCAAGGAAGAAACATGATCGACAAGGCCGGCGTACTGTGTTTGGAGAAATTGCATCAAGCCAGACATCTCGATATGGAAAAATCTGTTCTCCATACCAAGCACTAACAACTCCGGTAAGAATTCAAATAATTCAAAATCAGATAATAATTGCACAAGAAAATATTAAAAGATGGATCTTCTAAACATGCGTAATGTAAGGGTGAGAGAGTGACATGCTAATTACAAACCATTGAAAAACAGTGGTTATTCACACAAATATTGTAATTATTTTTATAATGAAACATTACACTAAATTTTGCCATCCATGTTCTATCACTGAACTCAATAAGATAAAAATCTCCCTACCCCATTCAGCAAGAAAAATAAACAATCTTTCACAGGCCTTGAAAACAAACTGAAATGGTTCTAAATAAAATTTATAGATTTGTTTATAAATTTAAAGTACCTTGAAAAAAAAACCATTTTTAATTTAATTTATACTAAACTGCCTGAAAATCTTATGAACACAAAAACATGTATAACTTTGGGTTAATTTTGATTATTTTAGAGAATTACTCAAAATCTTGTCATGAATGTGAAAATAAACTTTGAGTTTATTTTTATTGTTTTACAGAATTTCTCTGAAGTGGAACTTCCTCAGAATCTTCCTCTCAGTTCCAGGATGCGTAGTCGTGGATACACAAGTGAAAATTTGACTCTTGATAAAATTAAGAACATGGACTTCTCTTACTTCACCCCCGACTCACCCCCGAGTGGTGAGGATGACACTTTGAGTGTTAAACCCCCCAGTGTGTCTGGTTCTGCTGGTTCCAGTCGACTACCCCCCATCAAACCCGCAGCTTCAAGAGTTTCATGGTCTAAGTTACCAGGACAGATAGGACTGAAGAAACAAGCCACCATTATATGAGCTGTTTACTTTATTAATTTATTGTTTTAATTTATAAAACATTCAATGTTTATATTTATGAAACATAAATTATTGTCCTCAGTGACTGTTATATCTGGTGGATATGTAGGTTAAAAGAATATACTGAAACGAAATTAGAACTTAGAAGTCAAATCTGTCAACCTTAAACATTACAGATGTCTTGACATGGCTACATGATACAGTATAGTCATGATATGTAGCATGATACCAGCTTGCCCATTTATATCTAGGCAGCCACAAAATGAGTGGACATTGGCAATCATTTCAAATTAGATAATATGCATAGGATATAAACAGCATACATGCATAATTAATCAACATCTACAAAAGAGTGAGACAAAACTAGGAAATTGATAGTTAACCAGTTGAATTAGTTTGGTTATAAAATTGATAGAATATAACTATGGGCCTATACACAGGAAGAATAGAGTATCATACTGCAAGAGGCAGGATAATAAACAAAGTGATTATTTTAGAGAATATGTAACAACCTCTGGATTTCTTCTTTGTTCACTAAAGTTTGTGAAGGACGTCATTTCACAAGTGTAAGCACAGCATTGTCAAGTAGTCAGTTGGTTATTCTACTCATTACACAGTGTCATAGAACTGATTACATGGAACATTTTCAAATGATATTGAAATCAATGAAGGGGAATACGCTAATAAGTAAAACACTATAACAGAAATGATCTGAACTAAACTTTAGAACAGCAGTCCACTATATTTGACAGATGGTATACTAACAAACACTCAAAAGGTTACAGAAAATAAGTTGATTTTGATAAAACTGAATATAATAGTAGGGTTGCTTAGTCAATAAATCGATACCTATGTGATGAAAGCACTACATTTGGCACACATGATCCTTAGGATGTGCATATTGGATTTAGAATGGGGGATGCAACATTGGGGTATGGATGACCTTCAGACCATAAGTCAAAGCTATTTTCAAAGATAGCAAATATTCCCATGCTTCTCTTTAACTATATGGCTAATACTGAACATCATTGAACCAATAGACAACTTATAACTTACAATTATGGAATTTATTTATTCTATTTATCATCTAGGCTGATTATTATAAAACTTAAACATGATGGTAAAACAATTAATTTGTACGATGTTAAACATTAAAGTCAAGAGTTATTTTAAGTTTTATTAGCTTGCATGGGCGAGATATTGAGATTCATGCAGATTGATATTAGATAATATGAGAAAATGTAGTTTCCCATCTGATACGATGTAACTGCAGATAAGATTAATCTATTATGTTCAGTGAATACTTTGTTCAGTGATTGATGTTGTAACAGCTGGTTACATTAACACATCAGCTGATAAAACAGCTGCTTACATTAAGTTACACATCAGCTGATGTAACAGCTGCTTACATTAAGTTACACATCAGCTGATGTAACAGATGTATGTCCAGAGAATCCACATCCTTTTCTGTTTTCAATGTTCTCCATTTACACAGTTTTATATTTGCACAATTTGACCACACCTACCTTTGTGTGTGTGTATAACAGAGCTTTCACACAACCTGTTTTTGTTAAATGTTGGATCCTGAATAATATTGACACAAAGAAATGTTTCTTCTCACCCAACACATTGTTTTAATCAGTAGCTGTTAGGTGTCAAATATATTCACAATTTGTGGTCTTCAGAGGAAACCCACTGCTGCCACATAGGTTACTTCCGATAAGCAGCAAGGGATATTTTATTTGCACTGTCAAACAGACAGGACAGCTCAAACAGTGTTTTTTAGAAAACCTGCTGCTGCCATATATGCTATTCTTTCTGATAAGCAGCAAGGGGTCTTTTATTTGCACTGTCAAACAGACAGGACAGCACAAACAGTAATTTAGAGAAAACCTACTGCCACATATGCTACTCTTTCTGATAAGCAGCAAGAGATCTTTTATTGTGCACTGTCAAACAGACAGGACAGCACCAAACATGCCGTTGATGAACAAGTGAACCAATGGTTGGAATGGAAAATCGCCCAAATCCAAATAGATCCACTGAGAGATTTGACCCCATGATGCTCTACTTCTTGAGCTATGTCCTGCTCCAGGTTTTTTGAGATTTCCATTTACTTATTTTACCCTGTAAATGGTTATTTATAACACCATCTCTAACTACAGCACAAATCCTTCTTAATTGTTAGATGCTATTATCTGTACCATTTGAAAATACACAAAATAATGTAGCTGTAGGAAATTACACTGTTTTATGCAGTATTAAATCATTATGATTATACATTGAATCCGTCCATTATTTCTTGTTAGAGGAAATTACACTGTTTGATGCAGTATTAAATCATTATGATTATACATTGAATCCGTCCATTATTTCTTGATGACTGTTATATTATCTTTATAATGCTGTTGATTTTTTATTTTTTATAATTATTAACAATAAAAATGCTTTTTTTCTAAAATAAAGTTCATTTTGTGTTTAGAATATACTATACTCGTAAGTTAAGTATTGTTTGTAGGACTACTCTCATCTATTAAACACAAAACTAAACATGGACTAAGGAAAATCAATATTCATCTACCGGTAATCAAATTTTAAATACACAATATGGAAACTGATTATATTGATATATTTATTTAACAACACAAATTATTATAACATAATTTAGCTTTCTCTAAGATATAATACAAATATAATTGTGTAGAACAATTTTAAGATATGCACACATCATACAATATATTTGGCATGGTTAACCAAAACTGTAACATTATCACCTTGATGTGACCAGTGAAAAATGTTTTAACAGCAATAACATGACTTTAAATTATCAATTTGATATGGTTTTCAACACATGATACAAATAGAATAATTATAGCAATAATATGACTTTACATTATCAATTTGATATGGTTTTCAACATAATTATGATACAAATAGAATAAAGCAATAATATGATTTTAAAATTATCACTGATGATGTTTAATATGATACAAATAGAATATGGGAATAACATGACTTTAAAATTATCACGATGACGTTTAACATCACACAAATAGACAATAACAATGGCATGACCTTTAAAATTATCTCTAATATGACTTTTATCATGATACAAATAGACTATAGAAATAACATGACTAAAATGATCACGTTTTAACATGTAACACAAATACATTGTAGAATATATTTATAACAAGACTTTTAAATATATGATATGCCTTTTAACATGATACAAATAGAATAATTATAGCAATAACATGATTTTAAATAAAAGAAATAAAACGAAATTAAAACTGAAGCACTTGTAGAGAACTTACAAAATTCATACTGAGATTAACGTATAAAACAAATAGTCCATGGTACAAAGATTAAAAGAATAAGTTTTATAAGGATTAACATAAATCAAAGACAATAATTTTCGAGTTACGAGGAATTAAGGATTATCTGTCCTGACTGAAATTAATGTCAGTCACAAGCTTTAGTGACTGAGAACATTAATTTCATGACAGATAATTCGTAATTCCAAGTATCGAGTGAGTTATTGTATTTATTACCCATAGTGTAAATAGTTTTGAAACTTAAACTTGTTACATAATACAAACTATATAATATACAAAACGAGAAAGTCTGAGCAATATAATAACATCACGAAAGAAAAGCAATCATTGGGTACACAAATCAGAGGTAATTTTTTAAATGAACTGATGTTTCTAGATGGAAGTGAATGAACTACAATCATGTTTAATTGTTAAAAAGAACAAATTGCTTAAACGATCTCAACAAAACCTCAACATTGCCTGATGTGTGTGTATACCTGTAGGTGTGTGTATGTGTATGCCTGTATGTGTGTATGTGTGGGTATGCGTGTTTGTGTATGTGTGTGTATACCTGTATGTGTATGTGTGGGTATGCATGTTTGTGTATGTATGTATGTGTAGGTATGCATGTTTGTGTATGTATGTATGTGTGGGTATGCATGTTTGTGTATGTATGTATGTATGTGTGGGTATGCATGTTTGTGTATGTATGTATGTGTGGGTATGCATGTTTGTGTATGTGTGGGTATGCATGTTTGTGTATGTGTGTATGTGTGGGTATGCATGTTTGTGTATGTGTGTATGCCTATATGTGTGGGTATGTGTGTTTGTGTATGCGTGTGTGTCTGTGTATGCGTGTTTGTGTATGTGTCTGTGTATGTGTGGGTATGCATGTTTGTGTGTGTGTGTGTATGTGTATTCCTATCAGTGCACTGGAACACTAGGCATTACAGATGATATTGTAGTGTTTTGAAAAAATGATGAGGAACATAACAGAAATTTGTGTAACTTGATGACCATTACACAAAAATATGGGCTGATTTTCAACATTGACAAATGTGACATCAAAGTATCCAGAATCAAATGATGAAGTTGGAGTACATCCAGATCCTGAGAAAGTAGCAAAAAAAAAAAATTTATCATCCCCAACTAGTGTAAATGAACTGCAACAATGTATTTGTATGTACATGGCTCCATTCATCCAGATCCTGAGAAAGTAGCAAAAATAAAAAGTTTACCATCCCCAACTAGTGTAAATGAACTGCAACAATGTATGTGTATGTACATGACTCCATTCATCCCAAAGCTATCAGACCACAGTGATAGTCTTCAAGGTCTCATCAAGAGAAATTCAGACTGGATGTGGACAAAATCTCATGAAATGGCTTTCCAGAAGTTAAAAGTCATTAATCTGTGAAGAATGCAAGCTGACATTCTTCAACCCAAGAGAACCATCGACTATTCAGGTTGATGCATCCATGAGAGGATTAGGTGCTGCTCTTCAGAATGGCCGGGTAGTAGCTTTTGCAAGTAAAGCATTAACAAATGTGGAGAAACGATATGCTAGCATAGAACAGGAGCTCCTAGCAGATGTGTTTGGGTGCACTCGTTTCCATACTTACATATATGGATCACACTTCAAGGTGGAGTGATCATAAGCCACTTGAGAACATACAGCACAAACGTTTGTCCAATATTCAACCCAGGCTACAACGTATGATACTTCACATTCAGCCATATGATTTTGAAATAAAATACAGGGCAGATCAGGAAATGGTGTTGGCAGATGCAATGTCCAGAATGAAACCACAACCAGGACCACAGATTGAAATGGATACAACTATCCATTCTGTGCAATTTTCAGTTGAGAATCAGATGCAGATCAGTACAAATGAAGATGAATTGTTCAAATTGAAAGACATCATTACAAAAGGATGACCTGAAGATGGTAAAAAGGTCCCTAAACCAATATGTCACTATTGGTCATTCCGGCATGAATTGTCAGTTGATGAAGGTCTTGTCATGAAAGGCGAGAGAATTATTATTCAAGAAGTAATGCGGAAGGAAACTCTGCAAAAAATACACGAAGGACATCAAGGCATAAGCAAATGTCAGTTGCGTGCCAAGACTTGTGTATATTGGACAGGAATAAGTAAAGATATTGAGCAAATTGTTGCACAATGAAAAATTTGTCAAGAGTACCAGAAAAGTCAAGCACACGAACCACTTATTTCACATGACATACCACAGAGACAATGGCAAACGGTTGGCACAGACCTATTCCAATTTAATGGTGAAGAACATTTGATAATAGCTGACTATTACTCCAAATTCTTCTTTGTAAGGAGAATCAATGGAAACTGTACAAGCAGAGCTGTAATCAATTTGACAAAGCAAGTGTTTGGTGAACAAGGATGCAGTTTATTATGGATGGACACCACTTCAACAATCAATTGATAAAGGTAATGATGATGTCTCCACGTTTCTTGTTGACAATGGATGTGATGTTGATACGATACGAGAATTATTATTCCAGAAGTAATGCGGAAGGAAACTCTGCAAAAATCCATGAACACATTTGTAGAATATTACAAAAACTGGAAACAAAGTAAATAGCGACAAAACTAAAGTAATAATATTTAATGGAAACACGAATGGTTATAGAAAAACATTTATTCTCGGAGAAAAGTCACTCGAAAATCTAAAAGAATATAAATATTCAGGTTTAACTTTCAATAAACAAAACAAATTCAAAATAACACAACAAGAGCAATATATTGTGTTTTATCTAAAGCTAAGGAACATAGCCTACCATTAGATACTCCCAACACTTTTATTAGGTAGCATACCAACGAATATCGGATAAAGAAAAACTTCAGATGGGACAAGCAATTACGTCTGGTTTGCAGAAAAATCTAAAGCACTATCCACGTGTTCCTCTACATCCAAAACTGCCACTGACGTCACTTCGACCGACCTAGATTTAATAAACGCCAGCGTCAAGGAGACTACACAGACCACCCGGTCCATTCAGTAGGAGGTTGATCATCTTGAAGGTGTATATCTGGATATGTTCTTCTCAGAGTTCACAACTTCACAATCATGCAACATTACTCTTAACCAATCATCAATTTTTAACAACTGTCCAATCCAAAGAGTGATCAGTTCAAGAAAGAAAATCACAAATTATAATCCCAGAGATATCTCCTACAAAATACTGTAATGGATGATAACATGCAGATATTAAAATATATATAGCACTGCTTCAGTTCCCATTTTAGCATGTATCCTTTACGACCGAAAAGCGTGATAGAGCGAAAGTTTGTAATCGTGTTACATTTTCATTGGACGATGAAACCAACGCGTGCATCTTGTTTTTTCAAAACGTATATAAATCAACACCTTCATTGAAAGGTGTTCGTTAATTCAATATGACAGAGAACACTAAACAAAACCGCTTGAAACCTGAAATTGAAGAAATATTTTTCTATCTGCAAGATGGGACGTATGGAAAGGAAACAACATTCTCACAGAAACATGCTATCAGGAGAACAGCTAAAACAAACTTCAAAGTAAGATACTATAACTTATTATTATGCCTCATATTTGTACTCTAGCTATGTCAAAGCCCATGTAATTTGTATTTCTTACAATAGTTTTCCATCTGACTTCCATTCCTAGTATTAATAGTCCGCCGGACTTCCATACCTAGTAATCGTAGTCCGCCGGACTTCCATACCTAGTACTCCTGGTCCGCCGGACTTCCATACCTAGTACTCCTGGTCCGCCGGGATTAATCAAATGGAGGAAAACTGTATAATATGTCACCATTCTCTGTCTTCTGGGGGTATAGTGATATTGACCAAAAAAGGGGTTGAGGGACTTTTAAGAGCGGCCAATGAACGTTTTGATAATGGTTTAAATATTTCCATTGGGCAAAAGGTACACACAGAATGTCGTCGTTCGTATACAGACATTAAACGAATTGCTACGAAAAGAAAGTCAAATGTTCAAAATGATGATCGCTGTACTTTGCGTTCAGGGGGGACCATATTTACATTTAGAGAAGATTGTTTATTTTGTGGCAAATCCATTAATGACACAAGAAGGCAAAAATGTTATAAGGAGTTTTATGGCGTAAGAACATTTAAATTTCAAAATGAGATTTATGAAAAGAGTAAAGAAAGAAATGACGATTGGGGAAAGAAGGTTATGGCTAGGATGGAGTATTCACGTGATTTACATGCATCGGATGCAGTTTATCACCAGTCTTGTAGTGTAAAGTTTAGAACTGGAAAAGACATTGCAGATGATTGTAATGAAACTCCTACAATAAAAAAGAAAGGTAGACATATGAATGTTGCGAGGGAAGCAGCATTTATGGATGTTGTTAATTATTTAGAAATAAACGACGATGAACAAGTAACTGTCAATAGCCTAATTGAAAAGATGAAAGACTATCTAGGTGATGACGGTGAACCATTTAGCTTCCCTTACATGAAATCCAGACTAATAAATTACTTTGGAGAAGATATCATATTTGCTGAAGTCGACGGGAAGCCAAACGTCGTTACATTCAGATGTACAGCATCAAATATACTACATTACTTTTATTCTCTCCCAAAAAGTAATGATCCTGAGCAAGAAAAAACAAAGATAATTGAAACAGCAGCAAAACTGATCAAAGGACACATATCCATCATCTGGAAATATCAGTACACCAGAAAACTGTATTGACTATATTCCAGAATCCCTAAAGTTGTTACTGAATGATATGTTTGTCGGTAAAAACACCAAAGGGAAACAAGCTGCTGTGGGACAGGCTATCATGCAGGCAGTTAGACCCAGAGTTATTTTAGCTCCTCTGCAGATAGGGCTTTCTATTCAATGCCACCATCATTTTGGATCAAGATTCTTAATTGATACACTAAGCAATCTTGGATTTTGTTGCTCATATGCTGAAGTTCAAAGATATGAATATAGTGCAGCTGTAACAAATAATACAGAAATCCCAGGATACACACCAGGTCAATTTGTACAGTTCGTAGCTGACAACGTTGATCACAACATTCAAACTTTAGATGGCCATGATACATTTCATGGCATGGGAATTATTGCAGCTGTAACACCTGGCAGCAAGATTTCCAGAAGTATACCAAGAATAAAGGCGACAGTTGAAGATGTTCAAGCTATTGGCAAAATCAACTTACATTTCTATTGTTCCCAACAAACTGGAGACATTAGGTATGGTCCTCTATTTGAAATGTTTTCGGAGGATAAAACATACAACATTGATTGTTTATGGAAGACAACGTGGCTACTCAGACCAAATAGGTCATCTTGGAATGGTACTATGCAAATGGTATTCAGTGATGGTAAATATCCTGGAAAATCATCCGTTGTATTCATGCCAATGATAGACTTAAATCCTAATGATGAAACATGTATATATTCAACACTGCAGTTTGTTAGCAAACAAGCACAAAGGTATTCTGTGACACCTCTGCTCACATTTGACCAGCCACTGTGGTGGAAAGCCATTAGAATAATATCAGCTGAACCAACCAGTAGTGACCTGCGAAACTTTGTATTGAGACTAGGTGGGTTACACATAGAGATGAGTTTTTTGGGATGCATTGGACATGTAATGAATGATTCTGGGTTACATGATGTGTTGGAAACCATCTACGCAGATAATGCAGTCGGCCATATCCTCACAGGTAAAGCCATAGCTCGAGCTATAAGGGGTCATGGCATTGTAGATATGGCACTACAGTCACTACTGGTTGCTGATGTCTTTGGTATTGACTTGAACACGAATGATACACGTGATTCTGAAATGGCTAGCATTAGCACAGATGTTCAAGAAACAAAAACAATGTTTGAAGGAGAGACAGTAGAAGTCTCAGTAGAAAGATCTGATGGTCATTATGTAGACAATGACATTGATTGTGCAGTAAGACTTTTTAATCAAGTGCTTGCTGAAGAAACAAACATTGAATCGGCATGTTCAGCTCCAGTAATAAGTAGGATACAGGAAAGGTTAACGAAACACTGCACTACTTTAAAGAAAGGAAGGACAGCTAAGTTATGGCTTCAGTATATGATCATGATGGATATACTGAGAAAATTTATTAAAGCAGAAAGAACTGGTAGCTGGAACCTCCACTTGCAGGCTGTTCTTGATATGCTACCTTTCTTTGCAGCATCAGGTCATAGTTTGTACACGAAGTCTGCATATGTGTATTTGATGAACATGCAAGATCTGCAGTCAACTCACCCTGATATCTATGACTTCTTTAAGGAAGGATATCATGTTGTCAGAAGAAGTGATAGATTTTGGGCTGGATTGTCTACAGATCTTGTAATAGAACAAATGCTGATGAGAAGCCTGAAAACTGTTGGCGGTTTAACAAGAGGACGGGGAATGACAGAAACACAAAGGACACTCTGGCTGTTGTCTAGACCTGCCTGTTCAGAAATAAATGATGCAATTCAGCAGATGACTGGAACTGCTTATGTCACAAGTGACCAGCATAAGGAGAGTCACAAAGCAAGGCAACAGAAAGATGAGAAAGATTGTTACACAGTACTAGAATACTTACTCGACAGAAATCCATTTGGTGGCGATAACGATTTGAAAAATATTTCCAGTGGGGTGGTTTCTAATGATAGTAATGTGGATAATGCAAAGGAACTTGGTACAGAGAGTATCCACAAGATGAATGGAAACAGTGCCAAAGATTTCACATTTCAAAAAAAAGATCAGGTAATTCAGATGAATGACCAGGCTGGGTTGAAAATTGAAGGACAAACAATTAAGATGGACCCACAACTACTATTCCAAAGGTTAATTACAGCTGCCCGTGGTTCTGTTTCACATGTAGAACTGACATCTGTATTCTCATACGAACTCTGCACATATCCCCCAGCCATATTTGAGTATCCGTACCTGCTAAGAGAAGCTGATAAGCCAACCTTAGCAGAAGCTATAAAAGCGAAGATCTGTCTTGATATAGGCATCCCAGGCGTAGACATCAAATATGTAATAGATGGAGGAATGCTTTTGCATTGGCTTCCATGGCAAAGAGGAAACACATACAGAAACATTTGTGATATGTATGTGGAGTTTGTGAAAACAAAGTATGGGAAAGCTACAGTAGTTTTTGATGGCTACGGTAACCAACCCAGTACAAAAGACAATACACATCTTAGGCGCACTGGTGGGTACACTGGTACAGAAGTCAAATTCACTGAGACAATGACAATGAGAGGAAAGAAGAAAACATTCCTTGACAACAAGACAAACAAAGATTTATAAATTTGCTCTGTGAAAAGCTTCAATCTGCTGGTATTGAAACATTGCAAGCAACCAGTGATGCTGATGTCATGATTGTGAAAACAGCTGTGCATTATGCAACCACAGAGAAGACTGCTCTGGTAGGTGATGACACAGACTTGCTGATATTGTTGTGCTACTATGTGCAAATGGACTCATTCTGTATCTATTTTACACCAAGACCAAAACCGAACTCAAATAAGAGAGCTACAGTCTGGGATATCCATGAGACAAAACGCGTATTGGGAGACGGCATTTGTCGGAATATTCTGTTCATACATGCAATTCTTGGTTGTGACACTACTTCTAAGATTTATGGATTTGGAAAGGGTATAGGGCTGAAATTGTTTGAAAAAAGTGAAGAATTTAGACAGGCTGCGTTCATGTTTGACAGAAAACCCAGTGAAGTAAACAAGACAGAGATTATACATTCTGGTGAGTCGGCACTGCTGTGCTTGTACAATGATAATAAGAAAGAAGGATTGGATCGTCTCCGTGTGAGTAAATTTACAGAGAAGGTTGCCAAGAGTTCCAAATTTGTTGATACAAAAGTGTTACCACCAACTTCAGCTGCTACTAAATATCAGAGTCTCAGAGTGTACTTTCAGATACAAGAGTGGAAGGAAAATGTAGCATGCTTAGATCCAACAGAATGGGGATGGGAACTTGTGAATGACACATTGAAACCCTTGACAACTGATATAGCACCAGCTCCAGAGAACCTTATGAAAATCATTAGATGTTCATGCAAAACTGGATGCAAAAATACAAGCTGTAGTTGCAAGAAAGTTGGTTTTGAGTGTTGCCCCGCTTGTAAAATGTGCAAAGGTGTTAGTTGTGAAAATTCAGTGGGACCAGAAATAAACAAAGAATAACAATGAGAAACATTTAAACATTTGTCCTGCATGTGTACATTGACTGTATTATTGTATATATATACATAACAGGCCTCTTTGGAAGAAATGTCAAATGCATGCGTCCTCAACTACATACATACACATTTTTGTATTCAGCTTTAACATCTAATTTGATGTGCGTTACGTGACGTTGTGTGTTCGAGGTATGAAATAGCCTTTATATGAAATGACATGGTTTTTAACTTTTTTCTTCTGTTTTTTTTAGTAATACAAGTTAAAATAGTCTTTATTTAATTTTTTTATTAAAAATTTTTTTTTTTAATGTTTTAGTGTGAAAATGTGTGAAATATTTGTCCATTCTGTTTGAAAATGGATAATTTTTGTGGTAAAAAAAAATATTTGTGCACCTAAATATTACTAATTATGCTTATTTACTACCATAAAACACTATTTAACATTAGTCTGTATGTCATTTAATAACAAATATCAAAAAAAAAAAATCATAATATTGACTCAATTTTCTACCTTTTTTTCAACTTTTTGCCCCCAAAAAACACATTTAGCACGAAGTTTGAAGAGCGGATTTTTAATATGTTATACTGGAGGCATATACCAACACAAAAAACAAAAAATAAATTCTGTTCTAATTTGTTTTGGGTCTAAGCATATTTTGGATTAATTTGACTGGACTACAGAGTATGATGACACTTCCACCAACCAGCTCCTACAAGGATATTCATGGTGGGATGACCCAAAATGTACTGAATATCACCATAGCCAGATTGACAGAGTACTTACACCAGTTCACTAAGAAACTGGATAAGAAGATACAAGATTTATACAATGAGAGGTAAATAGCTTTTTTGAAACAAACAGTATAAAATTACTTTGAAAATTATGTATAGCCTACATGTTTATGTAAATTGTAACTATGCCTAATGATGTATCAGGGATTTTTCCAGAGGGTAAAATTGTGTAGCCTAAAATATTTTTTATAGCATTAAAAAGTTGTTTACATATTTCTGTATAACTGTGTCAGACATACATCAATGAATAATAATCATGGTTTCATATGCAGTATATCTCACCAGTGTCACATATGACTAAACAAATAGAGCCTACCCTAACCAAAATTTATTCAAGAAAGCATGTGTACATGTGTGTATGTACATGTATACTTTTAATTGTCTTTATAATATTAGATAATATAACATCAATTGTAGGTTTGTGAGGTGTCTCCGAGTGGCCCATGATGAAAACTTGCTGTTTGTCACTTTGTCAGTGTGGGCCGAGATGAGGAAGTCAACATCATATAAGGTGGATGTTTCCCTAAGAGGTTCAATGTGAATGTGGAGCTGGATATGGACCTGCTGCTCACTGCAAACATGTTGCTACTGTTGTGTTTGGTCTTACCCGTTTCTGTCAGACAGGAGAGATCTTAACAGAACTTACTTGCACTCAGGTAAATCTTTTGAACTGATTGCTATTTACTTATAACTTATTGAAACTAATAATTTTTACACCTCACTATAATACATTTGTTGAGTTGAGCATTGGACATATAACAATTTATAATTATATTTATGTTGTCTTATTGTTATTTTCTCCAGTATGTATTAATAATTAACTTTACTGCACAATAATGGGGCTGTGTGTTGTAGTGTCACTTATTAATTATATAACTGTGTTAACTTATAATTTTAAAAACATTTAGGTACTGCAAACGTTCCACCAGACAAAAGCCTTTAAAGGAAGCCCTTTGAAATCTGCCCAACTTCAAATGATTCGAACAACAAATGTAAAGGATTCAGCACAAATGGGATGTGACCCAAGGTAAAACATCAACGAAAAAAAGTAGAATACCCAAGCATGTTTCGCAATATTTGCATCAACTTTATACCGGACGCTGATGTGATCATTTTTAAAAACTAATCAGGTTTATATTTTTCCTTAATGAAAAAAAAAACATTTTGGCACAACACTTGTATACTAAAACAAGCCTACAGTTGATGCATTCTTGCACATTGTGACCGTTTTATAATTTGCTCATTAAATTAAAAGGATTCTATTAGTATAATGTATAGCAAGCATTGATAACAAAAAACAATCATTTGATTATATAACATGGTTTTATTACATCTAAATTATAAGGTAGATACAATAATGCATAATTTGTATATGTTGGCACTAAACAATAAAATACAATTTACACATTTGCTGACAAAAGAGTAGAATACAATTTTCCCCATTGGTTAACAATATGTAATTTATGCATTTTCAGAAAAAAGAACCAATGCCAACACTGCACATCTTTAACCCTGCCAACACCCATGCCTTGGGCCATGATCATGACTACTTGGAACTCTGCCCAGAGGACCAATTCTTACAACATGGTATATATCATTAAACAAGTTCAAGTTATTGTGTCCACAATCTAGATTCAGCTAAACACATGAACCAGATTTTCTTTTCCTAATAAATGTGATTTAATTTCAATTTTATTATGTACCAAAAAAGAAAGTAATTTCTGTAAGGTTAACATAAAATGCTTACGTAGAACACGGAAACATCCGGGGGACTTTTAGAGAGTTGGGGGAATGTTAATTAGTCATTAAAAGTTCAGCTTCATAAAAACGTGCTCGTGTTTCTATTGTGTTTCTATTGTGTTTATTTGTTACCAGGACTTAGAACTCACATGCCCAATAAGAGGTAACATGATAATTACTACATATAATCTTTAAATATTTTAGACTGGAAAGCCTTATGGAGCAAGATATATTGGATCAATGGTAGCTGATGTACACAGAACTCTCGTCTATGGTGGAATTTTCTTGTACCCCGCCACAACCGAATCACCAACCGGAAAGGTTTGTACATGGACTGAGTTTTTTCTCTTGTATTCTTCAGTAGCCAATAATTGATCTTTCTTTTTTATGGAATAGGAGGGTGTAACTCAACAAGAGAACCTATGTGACCATTTAATGATGTTGTTTTTCTTGTTACTACTGTGATATCATAACAAATCTCCCTTGACATGTATGATGACCCAGAGATGTTTATTTGAAGAATGTTGTTTGTTTTATTTATATTCTCCTCCTGGGTAGGGCATCCGGATGACTGGATGCTGTGCCCAGTAGGGGCGTGCTTGAACACTTGTGTTGTAATCACGTAAAAAATATTTCCAGTCCAGTTTTATATGAGAATGAACGAACAATATTATAAAATATTGTAGATATTACTGTCCTCTCTGTAGGAAAGTGCAAATAAAAGATCCCTTGCTGCTTATAGAAGAGTAGCCTATGTGGCAGCAACGGGTTTCCTCTAAAAGAAATGTGTCAAAATTACCATATGAACGACATCCAATAGCCACTGATAAGATAACAATCAATGTGCTCTAGTGATGTCGTTAAATGAAACAAACTATTTATTCCCTCCCCCCACCCCCCTGTCTAATGATGAACCAGTTGTGTCAGATAAACAGATTCTGAATAAATGACTCATTTGTGGTTTATTTCTTTTCAGTTGCGACTTCTCTATGAATGTAGTCCCATGGCTTTCATCATGGAGCAGGCGGGAGGTATGGCCTACGATGACAATGGTACACGAATCCTCGACATCGTGCCCCAGAACATCCACGAGCGGAGCCCAATATTCATGGGATCCAAAGAAGACGTGAAGGATGTTTTGGAGTTCTACAAGGAGTACCCCAAAAAGGCTTAACATGGATAATCAAAGATGCCATTTTTAGTATTGGAAAAAAAATGCTATTTTATGTAAAGATTCCTGTGAAAAAAAATGCATTTAATGTACTTATATGATTTCTGTTAATTGAGATGATTTATTCCAATATGTTGTTTATGATGTAAAAAAAAAATTAATTGATTCTAAAGGTGCCATTTTTACTATTAATGAAACTGTCTATTTTAAACAAAACATTTACAGAAAAAATATTCAGCATTTAATGTTTTTATAATTTATGTTGTTTAAGGTGATTTATTCCCATATCTTCTTTATTATATGGTATACCATAAATGATTGAACATAAGCTAGGAACCAGCCTCTTTATTATTTAAATCTTTAAATATGTTAAAAACCAGAAAGTACTGAGATTTTCTTCATGCACAAACTCTACTCCATTAAAAAGAATATTCAAATATTTGAGCTCGTATTATATTTTAAACCATTTTGTTTGGGCTATGGATGTTAACGTGTTAATCTTTATATAATGTATGTTGACTTTGCTTACTAGTAAACCTTTAATAAGCCTTGTTTCCATCCGAGAACTAGCTTACATGTGTAATTGATTAACTTCTATCGTTTTCTACAACAGTCCTTGGGCCTCCTTCATTATACCCTTTTTTATATATATCTTTGTTAAATTCACAGAACAAAGGAGATTATGATGCTGTTGTGTGGATGTTGTGACCTTGGCATCTGTGATGTCAGCTTTTACAATAATGGATATTTTCTTGCAAATTATTTTTTTAAATGTCTGAATCTGTGTATTTTTGTATCAAGGCTGAAATGTTGTTATGGACACGAATAGGTCATTTTCAAAATGTGATAAGTGTTTAAAAAGATTTGCTGTTAGAAGTATACTGATGGTAGAAGAATTAGATAATTAAATGACTACAACATTTGTCAACGTGTCACATTTGAATGTAGGACCTTTTGGACTGGGATGTTTTGGCCAGAAATTTTTTAAAGGGGAAGACCTTTAAGTTTAATGGAATGTTAAAAAAAACCCTTAAATCAGCACGTTTGAAATTGTGGTACAACAAATATTAGATATCAAGGACTAAAAACAAGTATAGTATTTGAATGTGAACTGTTTTTATACCCTGTATCTATTGTAATTGTTTTGTGGAATTTGGCGAGTATATTTTCATTATAGGGTTAAAAACCCAAAGTGGACACTACCATAATTTCTTTCATTTTGTTTTAAAACCTCAAAATACCCTCTCATAGATTATCTGAAGCTGGGTGTTTTGCAATATCTTTTCATAAAAAAGACATACCAGCAATATATCTGTATACTAGTAATACTGCATATCTCTTAAATAATTAAAATATTCACCAGTTTAACTTAAATTTATACTGGTGAAATTTGTGATACCGGATATGTGGTGGGATATACATTTGTGGTCTATGGTCATAATGGCTTATAAGTATTGATTTATTTGGTTTATTTTAAATGCAGCCCACCTCACATCAGTTATAAGCCAAAAATAAATTTATACCAAATTTATGATTAACGGGATTGATTTATTATTAATCAAACATTCCGTATATTTTTTTTGTTAAGAGGATGAGACGTATCTACTTAATTATTGTTTGTTATTGGTCTAAACCAGATTCTTGTGGGACCAAAACAATTTGCTTGTTAGGTAGTTGTGTAGGGTTTTAAAATGTAGGTCATAAGGCTCGCTAGATCAAAATAAAAGAGCATAGGGATTTGGTTGTGTGATATATCCAAAATATTTCCTTTAAGCAGGAGTGGGTGCTTTTCAAACCCTCAAAATCACAAAAGTTAAGTTTGTTTTGTTTAACGACGCCACTGGAACACATTGATTTTTATCTTATCATTGGTTATTGGACGTCATTCATAT
>JAUTWP010147708.1:0-11244 GCA_033042655.1 Cyathermia naticoides
CGCTTGCCACCCATCCAACCTTTCTAACTGATAAATGTACTTAGTAAGTTCCACCTCTAGAAGTGGGATTAATTCCAGCTCTGGTGACCACTTTTATTTGAGACTGTTATTTTAAAAACTAACCCACGCTTGCCACCCATCCAACCTTTCTAACTGATAAATGTACTTAGTAAGTTCCACCTCTAGAAGTGGGATTAATTCCACCTCGGGTGACCACTTTTATTTGAGACTGTTATTTTAAACACAACCCCGCGGTCATGGCTTTGCGACAACTGAATGGTCATACGATAATGTAAATAAAAATGCAAATTTGTATTTGCAATCTGAGCGTTTCTGAATCAGTCGGGTTTTTTTCTCCCTCTCCCTCGCCCTTTGACAGCGCTGGCGTTAGTTCATTGTTATTTTCCACAATAAAAATTACTTCTTCCAAAAGACGGTCATACAATGCCCAATGACGGGTCACCTGGCCAACGCCGTGCGGTTAGTAAAAGATGATAATTACTACAACTCCCGGGGGTCATTTTTAAATCTCATTATATTTTGGTGTGTGATTTGTGTTGATTTTCACAATATGTTGGAACTATAGCTAAGTTGGTTTAATTTAATAGTTGATTAGTTAAGAATTATTCTCCTTCATGTTAATTTCGAAGAGGTAAAGTTACTGTTCATTCGGGAAAACGTAATTATAAGTATTCTGATTATATCACGAAAACAACTGGTGAAAACTCGGGCTAGCGAAAACTGAAAATTATTTTCTGTATAAATTTATTTTAAATTTTTTTTATCGCTGTAATTTTTTTAAAAACGATTAGGAAGTTACAAATCTGAGTGTCTACGTGTAAACAAATGTTTGTGTGCTTCTTTTTTCTTTTAATTTATTTATTATTAATATTATTTTAATGCTCACTATTAAAATGCGTAAAGTTAAACATCTGCGTTTCTAAAACAAATATTTATTACACTGTAACATTATAGCAATAATTATTTATTGTCTACGCAAATGAAGTAGTGAAAAGGGAGACAACACTGGAAGGTTCGTTTTGCATCAAGTGTTGTTTCCCTTTAAAAGGTAGAACGTAGTTGTTTTATTTACCTCCTGTCCTGGGTAGGGTTTCTGGTGAAGCCAGAGTCCGTGCCCAGGAGAGGCGTGCTTGAACACTTTTTTTAGTGATGTAAGCACGTTAAACTTCTGTCCAAGTCCAATGTTTTATTTAACGACGCCTCTAGAGCACATTGATTTTGATCTATATCAGCGGTTATTGGACGTCATTCAAATGGTCATTTTGACACATTTCTTTTAGAGAAAACCTGCTGCCGCCACATAGGCTACTCTTTTCGATAACCAGCAACGGAACTTTTATATGCACTTTTCCATAGACAGAACAGTACATCCCATGGCCTTTGGTTAACCAGTTGTGGACCACTGTTTGGAATGGAAAATAGCCCAAACTGCATCTGGGTCTACTGAGAAGGATCGATCCGACGACCGACCGCTTCAAAGTTGGGCACGCTATCGACTGATCTACATCCTGCTCCAGATGCCAAGGAGTAGTGGTTAAGTCATTAACACAAGGTAGAACAAAAGCCAAGGATTTTGCTTAGGAAAAAACAACTGTATACTTGCAATAAAACAATGACATTGCTACTAAAAATAATTTCAACACCAGCAAAATATACATGTGAATTTATTTACTTCCAAAATAACACTTCTATTTTAACTTGTGTTATTATTTTAATGAGAAACTGACATTTGTTAGCAATAGTAAGAAAATATATCACAACTAGTAAGACAATACTCTTTGATATGAACATAACCTATGATACAACGTTAACTATGAATCAATGTAAACAAAGTAGGTATAACAAAAAAAAATAATTAAACCATTTCTTTAATGATTTAACAAATACTAAAGCAAGTTATTACTATTATATAAATTTGTACAAAGATGTTTCCAAAATGGTTGAAAATCAATGTTACTTTTCTGTAACCTATATTTGTACATCTGTTTATTTTTTTAATAAATAAATTATCTACAAACAAAAATTACACTATGAATATATACTCAAAGAGTGAAAATGCATCACCTATTTTCGTGTGGATATGTTATTTTAAAGTGGCAGTGTCTGGTTTAAAAAAATATTTAACCATTTAGAATATAGTATATCTTCTACATTTGTTTGATGTGCACCATGCTCCATTTTTCGGACAACCCATCTCGATGATTTATAGTGTATTTCTCGTGATCTAATTCAGATACAGCAAAAAGAGTGTGATGCACATCAAACAAACATACAAGATATATTCTAAATGGTTAAATATTTTAAAAAAACCAGACACTCCCACTTTAAGTAAATTATTAAACCGATAATACAGTTCAGTAATTCAAACAATTTTACAACTTGTTCTATGTTTACATTTGCTATGCTATCATTATTATTATTTGAAATATTCAGCTATTTTAATTTCTTTAAAAGAAATTATGAAACATTTTCCCGAGTGGTGCATTTTCAGTCTGAGTATACATGACATTGTATGTATGACTTACTTCTAAACAAAGGTCTAATTAATAATACAATGTACGATTTTGAATTAGTATATTATGGAATGATTATCTTAATAAACTCATAATAATATAAGGCACATACACAAGATTCCATAACTTGTAAGGCATAAGAGGACAATGTATTTTGAAAAAAAGGATCCTCCAATACCTGATTTAACTTTTTGTAAAGGTTCTACCAATATGATGGCCATACATTTTTAAATGTTCATGTATGTAAATGTTTAGCATTTTTAAATAACTTTTTTTTTAGATGCTTTTATTTATTATTTATATTATTTCCAATTGAAAATTAATGTCTGGTAGACCAACATTTTTTTTTAGCTTTATACATAACATTATATATTTCAGAAAATCATAATGGTTTTAGTGCCTCTTAACGGTACCAAAACGTTGTATGCCTCATGAACTAAGCCCATTTGTTACATTTTGTTTGCTCCAGGCTTCCAAGCATAGTACTTTTTCAAGCCTGTAATCACAAAAATCAAATATTTTTTAAATGCACTGTACCTAGATCAGTTACAGACCTGGAAATCAAGTATTTTACACAGCATGTACATTTTATATATCACAGTTTGCTTCTTAACTACACATTACAAAATAATAACAATATCCATGAGATGTGTACCATATTATAACACAACCGATCCACTGCAATTAGCAGACTATTCATTAGTCCAGCCAACATCTTCTGTTAGCTCTCCAAAACATCACCAGTGTAATAATGTTTCTTTAATTAAAATAAATTAATATAAACTGCACATTGTTCACTTTTACTATGCATTGACATGTCCTAAAACTTACGTCAAGCGGTAACATCATTTGCCAGGTTTAGAACATATTACGGTATGTTCCTTCTCAGTAGACCATTTGCAGTTTGGACTATTAACTGGTGCAACATATGGACATGTTCAATGTATTTGATTTCTTTAATTGGAATTGTTTTAATGTGTTAAATTTCAAATTTAGCTAACTTATTTTAAAGTGTGGAGACTGCACCAATGAATCACTGTACCAAAAGGAGACTGACTCTAAATGAAAGTAGATAATCATAATGACAACAGATAAGCAAAAATGGACGGATGGATAAATCGATATCAGAGTTAATATTTACTTTAACGTCGCTGCGAGAATCGTTCACCCATTTGCGATGATTAAACATTTATTAATTTAATGATATGTGATTAAAACAGATTAAAAATGAAGCATGAAAAACATGCCAAAAAATTATTTTAAATTAAGCATATAAATTAAAATATAGTAACTAATTTAAGAAAATTTGTAGTCGGATTTCTTTTAAAAAAGATAAGATTTCTTTTCCAGGGACCCGAGTAAATAAATGTTTACGGTTTGGCGATGAATGAAACCTCAAGAGCTGGTTTGAAAAGTCCACACAATCAAGCAAAATATACTTGACTGTGATATGCTCATCACTACCAATACACCTAGGCCTATCCTCGCCCCTTAAAATATATGAATGGGTATAAAATGTGTGCCCAATCCAACATCGATATCAGAAAGTTTCAAAATTGATATCAAAATAAGTTTCAAAAATGAAATGGAAATATTATATGAGAACAAGGTTATCTTTAAAAACACAAAAACAAGCTGAAATAATTTGACCACCCCTAATCATTATTGGGGGTATAATTTAAACATACTAGTATTTTAACCATACAACAGTAGAAACTCTAGAAAATACTATAAGCAAATGACAAGCTAACAAATTTATCATAACCAATGGAACACAAATTAAACAGGTCTTCTTGGTGGGATAAAATAATGTTACAATTCCTGTTATCTCACATTTTTAGTTTCAAAATGTTATTTTGATTGTAACGGGTGCACAAATTTTTAACAGACTGAGTCTATTGAAACCTTCAGATAACATGATGATGGTCATATCATGGCTATTGGACATCAAACATGTCGCAATTTTGACTGTTTTAGAGGAAACATGCTGCCACCACATTGGCTACTTTTTCTGATAAGCAGCAATTTCAATTGTTTTAATTCTCAGGGGAAGTTTTTCTCACAATACACCAATCAGATAAACATTTAAAGCATTAGTTGTGCTTTTGGCACTTATGTTTTGATTGAACATCTAGCTGAGTTGCTATTCATTAAACTGAATAATTATAATCAGTTATATCCAGTTGCTTTTAAACTGAAAACTACAGCAAACAATACAACAGCTACATTATAGTAAATGTTACACAGAAAATCGCTGTAAGTCATATCAAACCTACCTATCACAGTTTCACTTATAAAAAATCCAAACCAACCAAAAAGTGTGATTCTAGCAAAAACAATGCCTTTACAACAGCATTTTAAGGGGAGTAAACAGATAACAATAATTTGTTTGCTGTGTACAGTGTTTCAAACAAATGATGTGTTTGTATTATATTATTATTATTATGTGATTGAATACTAAATAAATATGAAAAATAATTGTTTCAAAGCCAGATATTTAAAATTTCTTTAGTAAGTGATGTCATTACTGAAGTTAATGATTCAAGGGTTTACAGTAACATTGCAGCCACGTATTTTTTCAAGAAATACCAAGTTTAACGTTAGTTCCATAGAAAAATAATTCAGTTTACAATGGTAATAACCATACAGTTTTTCAATTAATTTTTTTTTGGTATTATTGTCCATTTGATGCCACAAATATTTACATTTTTAACCTCAGCTCTTCGGTCAAATATGACATTTTCAGGATCAAATGGACAATAACACACACAAATCAAAAAACTGTATAATTATCTCCTAAGTAAAAATACATCTATGAGATTAAAAAATGCTAAATTAAAATTACAACAGTGTCATAATAGGCTACTGAGTTCTCGTGTGAAGACTTATAACACTAGAACTAAACATCTGTATCACAGGATTACAAACTAACCTCTCCCTCAATTGAGTAGAAACCAATGGATAAGAGTATAATCAAATGTTGCTACCACAAACCAGTATATTTATTCCCATCTTGTATAAATGTATAATAGAAAATACATGTAGTTATTTTTCATAAGGACTAATATGTTTTCCATGTTACTAGTACTCAATACTAGCTCCTGAGTGGAAATTTCACAGGCATTGTCTAATAACTTTTCTAGAAGACTAGTCTCCACTGGAAATACAGTGAAACCACTCCAAATTGGAATTCCCTCTAAACCAGACAAACAATTTGCTGTCAATGACTTATGTCGTCATTTTGTGTAAATTTAACCATTGAAAACAACACTTTTTACTTGGTTCCATGGGTGTCCAATTTAGACAGTCCACAATATTTCTTAATTTCTAACCCTGCATGAATTGTAAATGTGCAGTAGGCATTTTGTGTTAGAATCACACTTGATGGATTAAGGACATAATAAATAAAGATAATAATTTAGAAATATTTGTTAGGATTCCATACATATTTCTTGGCTTTTGATCGGTTTGGCTTCTCATTCTTCGGTTTCGGTATATGAATTGGTTGCCATGGTATCGGATTGCAGTAACTTGGAGTAGGATATGCACCTGTGTCATGGTATTCTGTAAAGAGAAAACAAAACATTTAGACATGGAAGAAAGTACATGTACATGTATTGAGTCAAAATATAAATTATTTTGACATCTGTACAGTGTGTACACATATTATGTATAAATTGTATAAATTTTAAACATATTTAACAGGAAAAATATCTCCTGGTTAGAGGATGAACCCAGTTAAATATGTTAGACATATATGGCATCAAAGTTAGCAGATTCTATTTTAAGTGCATCACTTATTTTAAAATGACATACAGATTTATTTTCAAGATAGGAGCAGTTCAGCTGTAATTTGTACATCTTAAAAACAAAGACAAAAATGGAATTTTATTTTTATTAGTTTTTAAAATACATATTATTGACAAAATCTGTAAGGAAGTGAGGCAGTTGGTCTTTAATATGTACTACTAAAAATTGAACAAAATTAATTTTTATTTTTATTACTTTTTAAAATACATACAGTGAAGCCTGTTTAAACCAGACCTTGTACAAACCGGAATCCTGTCAAAAATGGCAAAATTTCACGGTCCCATATTACTCTGTATTACAAAATGTTAGGCCCCAGCGTCATCTAGTTTAGATAGGTTTCACTGTACTATTATTTATTGACAAAATCTGTACAAATGTGTTGCTTAAACAATTATTATGATATAGAGAACATTTTGTTTTGATTAGCAAAAATTATACATTGATTAGGAATTTCTTATTGTGTATATTATTACTTTTAGAATTGTGTACTGATCTCGAAAACTTGCACAGCGATTCAAGAAGAGATACTGAACAAAATGTTCAGTGATCCTTGTGATGCACTATCAAAATAGATAGCTGTTTAGATTAGACGGCTTTCATAGAGCTAAATTGGATCATATTTAATGGCTTCATTGATTAATCAATAAAAGCTTTTACCATATTACCTGGTACTAATAAATTTGCTATTGGGTATTGTTAGTGTTACAGCACAAATCAGATTAATGTAATACATTAACAATTTGTTTATATGTTTGAGTCCAAGGTCATGGACATAGTAACAGGGAAAATGGCAGTAAAGTTTGTTTTGTTTAATGACGCCACTGGAACACATTGATTTTTATCTTATCGGTTATTGGACTTCATTATTATGGTCATTTTAGAAGGAAACCCGCTGACATAACATAGGCTACTCTTTTTGATAAGCAGCAAGGGATCTTATATGTACTTTTCCATAGACAGAACAGTCCATACCAAGGCCTTTGATGAACCAGTTGTGGACCACTGGTTGGAACGAAAAATAGCCCAAACTGCAGCTGGGTCCACTGAGAATCGATCCGACGACCGACCGCTTCAAAGGCGGGCACGCTATCGACTGAGTTACATCCCGCTCCTTGGAAAATGGTAGCCATCACAAGTAATCACAAACTAGATTTTGAAGTTATTGATATCAAAGATTTTGAATTATATTTCAGTCCATTCAAAGTTACAATTTTATATTTTCAGTCATCAGTTCAAAATTAGTAAGTGCTGCCCTATCTGTGGGAAGGTACATATAAAAGACACTTTGCTGTTTAAGTTGTTTTTTGTAAATCAATAAATGTGATTGACTCCCAACTGTGCCTGACCTGCAAAGGGAATACAAATCAGCTATGTCCATGGTATCATCTTTTTTGTAAATAAATAGATTGCTAAATAACTATGGCTTGACACTAATGCTCCTTTTGAGGAAACAAAAATTAGCTATGACGTATGTCATTGGTGTCTTGGTTGTAAAAGAGTAAATTGGAAAATACTATGGCACCAACAGATGGCCTTGGTGTCTTGTTTGTAAATAGGTATTAATACTATGGCACATAACAGGGCCTTGATGTAATTTGTAAATGAGTAAATAGGTATGTCTTGACACTATGGCACCAATAGGTGGTCTTCAGGTTTTGTTTGTAAGTTTGTAAATAGGTTTGTTTTGACACTATGGCACCTACAGGTGGCCTTGGTGTCTTGTTTGTAAATGAGTAAATTGATAAATAGGTTTGTTTTGACACTATGGCACCAACAGATGGCCTTGGTGTCTGGTTTGTAAATAAGTAAATTAATAAATAGGTTTGTTTTGACACTATGGCACCAACAGATGGCCTTGGTGTCTGGTTTGTAAATGAGTAAATTAATAAATAGGTTTGTTTTGACACTATGACATCAACAGGTGGCCTTGGGCTTGGTGTCTGGTTTATAAAATAATTAATATGTTTAATCAACACAAACAACCATGCTGTACTGAAATATCAGTAATCACGTCTGGGCAATTAGCACTACATTAATCAATGAATACATGTAGATACATAATGTCTGCAATTACTACTGCTAATCAATGCCGCTACACATGTCAGCCAAACGTCACTCCGAGATCAATGACAGAACAACAGAGTACTACATGATCAAAATTTCTATGCAGAAGCAAATCATTAGGATACTATGGCAACAAAAGATTTCTATATCAATAGGGAAAATGTCCATGGTTACCATGCAAACTATATCATTAAGGAAGTTCATTCTCGGCAATATAAAACATTGATGGATAGTTGTCGTTTTACAAAGAAAATTGTCTGCGTGAATACAAATGGATGTCATGATATGAACTGAAAAACACGGGTGAGTTAGTTTATACACATATTATTAGACTTGTTGTTAGAAAGTAATGGAAACATTATAATTAGATGTTTAGAAACAAATTAATTTGATTAATTTTAATAATTATGACTCCATGCATCACCATGTAAGTTTAGATAATGTTATGGTTATAATTCTGATGAAACCCAGCTGTCCAGTTTATACACCACATCTTATAAATTTACTCATTATATTTAGACATTTAGAAACAAAATCATATGGAACATTGTGTTCAGTATCACTTTACAAATCACATAAGCAAGTTTAAATAATGATATATAATTATAAAAGTAATGCTATACCCTTCAATCAAAATTAATTTATAATTACTGCTAATCAAAATTTCTAAAACAAAATTATTATCTCTGCATATGTATAAAATTTAACCATCCCAAACAAGAGATTACCAGTAACGAATTATCATAATGGTGTAATTATCAGTGAAAGTATTTGATCTGCTCTATTTTGTGATTGATTCAACTTAAATGGCTGGAAGCTAGCTTAGATCTTTTCATTGTTGCTCATTGATTAATGTACAAATGTTCAATAGGAGATCTCAATATCTCACAATTTTATATGACTTTTAACAGAAAAACAAGAAGAAAACAATCTTGATAAAATAAGAAAACATTTCAAGTTAGCAATGGTGTTGTGCATTGTTGGGTAAAACCGACTTAATGGAAAGTAAAGTTTGTTTAATTTAATGACTCTACTAGAGCACATTGGATTTTATCTTATCATCTGCTATTCGATGTAATACATTGTCATTTTGACACATTTTTTTTAAAGGAAACCCACTGCTACCATATAGGCAACTACTCTTTCCAATAAGCCACAAGGGGTCTTTTAAATGCACTTTCCTACAGAAAGAACAGCACCTACAACAGCCTTTGATGAACAAGTTGTGGACTACTGGTTGGAACGAAAAAAGGCTCAAACTGCAGCTGGATCAAAATAAATGTGTCAGAATGCAATATGTTTGATGTCCAATAGCCGACGATAAGATAAAAATCAATGAGCTCTAACAACATTGTTAAATAATACAAACTTTACATTTCAGAATTGCAATTCATGATGGAGTTTGAGGATACAGACATCTACCAGGCTATCCTTGACAATAACATACAACTACTGCAGCAGCTGCTCCAGACTGAGAATGTCAACTGCCGCGGGTACGATGGTTCATCTTATCTCCATGTGGCCATCGACCAGGGTGCACACAACAGCATCATCACACTACTACTACACAAGATTGACCTCAGCCACCGTGATGAGAACGGAGACACAGCACTAGATCTGGCCATCATGAGGCAGGCCACACACCTTCAGTGGCTGATTCTGCAACATTTCAGACATCTAGTGATGGAAGGTGACAAACAAACTCTGGATCATCTGCTGCAACAAGGCTGGGATGCCTGGCCAGTGGATGTCGAGGATGTCAAGGAAGTCAGAAAAGATATACAGATATTTTTCAGTGACCTTCCTACGATACAGGTATGATGATATACAGTGGACTAAACCACAATTAATTGTCTAAATCGAGATTTCTATCTAAACCAGTATGATTTCAAAGTCGCATCCATCTCTATAACTCCAGATATAATCTGTATATACCTGTAGCAGTTAATTACAAACCCCTGAAAATTGCACACACCAGGGTTTATGATTTCCAAGAAAATCACAAACACCCCTGGAAATCACTCCCCCCATGAAATCCAGTTTGATAGTCTTTCATTTGTTTGTTCTAATACGATTTTGTCCATATTTTAATGACAAGAGTTTTATATATTACAAAATACAGGGTGTGTGATTTCCTGCTACACCTGAACTCTGTCTGACCAGCATATTTTGTTGGTCCCAACTGAATCTGGTTTAGAAAGTGTCTACAGTAATTGCATTCAAATTTTAATTTGTAATAATAATTCCACAGAAAGTCTTATTTGTTACACATTTGTAATTGTTTACCACATTTCTATTCATTTGCAATTATATTTCACTCATATTTTTTGTTGTAATTATGGAGTTTTCAAATTAAAGAAATTAAATACTGTACAAATATATAATATGTCCAAATTATTCTGAATGTTGCATCAGTTATGCTGGAATTGCCATAATCCATAACTCTTAATTATTCAAATGTAATAAAAATTTGTTTTGGAAAATTGTGTAATTTAAAAGGTTGATTAAAAATACATGATTGAAATATATTTTGAAATTACAATTATTGGTGGTTTACATTCCATGTAAAAGCAAAGATTTTTTTTATTTAATGACACCACTAGAGCACATTGATTTTTTTTTATCTTATCAGTGGCTATTGAACATCATTCATATGGTCATTTTTGACATTTTGTTTAGAGGAAACCTGCTACCGCCACATAGGCTACTCTTTTTTATATGTAGCAAGGGTTGTTTTATAGGCACTTTCCAGACAGGAAAGCACATACCACAGCCTTTGGTTAACCAGTTGTGGACCACTGGTTGGAACAGAAAATAGCCCAACCTGCAGCTTGGT
>JAUTWP010147819.1:0-11244 GCA_033042655.1 Cyathermia naticoides
CTTCTAAAAAGTGTGTCAAAATGACCATATGAATGACGTCCAATAACCGATGATAAGATAAAAAATTAATGTGTTCCGGTGGCGTTGTTAAACAAAACAAGCTGTACTTTTTTTAAGTAACTTATTCCAGTTGTTAAAAAAACAAGAAAAAAGCTCAAACTTCATGTAGTTCCTGACATAAAATAAACCACAAATGTGTCGGTCTCAAGCATTAACTGTATGTTTTTTCATTTAAGAAACTGATATGTTATGATTATAAAGTATTCTCATGACTTGTTTCTGTGGGAGCATGAAAACTGATATGTAAGAGCAATAAAGCACTTCCTCTGCCTCTCATACAGTTAAAATTATCTCCCCCATTGTGAAAAAGTCACATCGAACAGCTTTGTAAAGGCTTTAGTCCTATCAAAGTGTTTACAGGGGATTTTCTGTATTGAAGCACAAAGCCCAAGTTGGACATCCTGATCATGTTAAGGGTCTGAGAGCTTTGATCTTCTGGATAAGGAGCATGCACAGCTTTACACAGGAAGAAAAACACATCAGCATACAATATGTCATTTCTATTGACCACACAAACTGGCCACAATGAATGCATTTCCTGTAGAGAGTTGTAATAACAGTAAAATACCGGTCACAGTAATAGTCTTCTCAGTGTATGTGTGTGTGAGTGTGAAACTGTGGCTTGAGATCTTCGGTAATTATGAGAAAATTTCTCATTACTTTTTTTATGGGACTGTTTAAGAGTTAACCTACCTGTTCAGTGTAATATTTTCCCAATTTTATGAAGGGAGGAATAATTGTAACTTTATGGTGAAGGAAGGAGAAGGGTTTTTATGAATGTTTTAATGTGTGGAGCAGGATTTATAGCATCCACTTGAGGAGCATACTTGAACCAAACCTATACCCAAGGTGGGGTGGTGGAGGGTGACTTGAACCAAGTCTATACCCAAGGTGGGGTGGTGGAGGGTGACGAACCAAACCTATAGCTAAGGGGTGGCAATTGGTTTTTATACACATACGTCCTGCAGAAAAAAAAAATTCACAATAATATATTAATTTACCTTTAAAACAGTATATTGGATATGGGTTTTTTATGTGCATCCAAAATATCACACATCCTACAGAACATTCTATATACATACCTGTGCAGATACCACTAACCAAGAACATTTATGCATTTAATTGCCTTATGATGGAATGGTTGTGCAAAAGATTGCTTGCTATTTAAAACTGTTTATAAAATCATTCAGTGAAAATTTACATTTTTAATTGATAAACTGAGGGAATGTTTGAATATATAGTATGCGTCCTGTTTAAGGAAAATTGCAACAATGGCATCCTGTTAATCAGCGTGCCCACCTTTGAAGTAGTCAGTCGTCGGATCGATTCTTCTCAGTGGACCCATCAGCAGTTTGGGCTATTTTCCATTCCAACCAGTGCTCCACAACTGGTTCAACAAAGGCCGTGGTATATCTGTTCAGTGTCCTGTCTGTGGGAAAGTGCATATAAAAGATCCCTTGATGCTTATCGAAAAGAGTAGCTTATGTAGCAGCAGCGGGTTTCCTCTAAACATGTGTAAAAATGACCATATGAAAGACATCCAATAACCAATGATAAGATAAAAATCAATGTGTTCCAATGGCATCGTTCAAAAAAAAGATTTACAGTTGTTGCCTGTTCAGGACAGCATGTATTACATACTAAACACAGTAGGCTAAATATTTTACTTTAACAATGTAAATTATTAGCATTTGTTACAGCTACTAAATTCACTAATATTTAATTTCTGCCATATTTTATGATTTACAACATGTTACATTTAATAGTTTACTCACAGTGTGACCTTAGCATTGCAATATTATTAATTTTCTGTTTGGTGGATAACTGTTTATTAATGCTGCTTTAGAATGGAACAAACATTAGATGTAACAGCTGGTAATACAAAAATCAATACTGTTACACTTACACTACCATGTGAAGCACACAAACTATAAAACCATAAACTGTGCCGTGAGAGGTGTCTGCTATAACAGCCTGGCTCTGAATGTAGACATTAAACACTTTAATCTGACCTGATACAAACTAAAATAAAGTCGAGTGTACCTAATCTCACCAGATTGAAAAACATATGCTGAAGGTAGGTGTTCTAGTACTTTGCAAACCCTTATTGAAAAGCATATGCTGAAGGTATGTGTACTTTGCAAACCCTTACCATAATGTTTTTAGGTGTGCATTTTTTCAAAGCCAAATTATGTTTAGTCTATATCCTAAATCTTCTTAACCTAAACAAAAATCAATGTTATCAGTTGTTTTTATGGAACTACAGGTATTTGAATGATTCAACATGTTAAAATCATTGAATAAATTAAAAACATCCGTCTTTGAAAAGCTAAGCATTGAAATACCTGTTCATATACAGTTACACAGGTTTGCGAATCTTTTATAATGGATCATTGATTTAATGTGCTGCATATAAGAGGTCATTTTTCTTTCATTGTTATCTTATAAATATTGTTTAGCTGCTTGATGATTAAAAATACAGGTCCTTACATGTTTGACTTAACAAACTAGAATTTCACATCTATTAATAGTATTATTAAATAATTATAAAATATTCAGAACATTGACTGAAAAAAAAATAAAGTTTGTTTTGTTTAATGATGCCACTGGAGCACATTGATTTTTATCTTATCAGTGGCTGTTGAACGTCATTCATATGGTCATTGTGCTCCAAGTCAGAGAAAATAACTGCAATGTAATTTGTATTTTCTGTAAAACTGAGTGTGTGACATCTGTTTTCACTGCTTAGGATGGTGAGGTTAAGAGAAGTGTGTCATCGCTAGGTTATTATAGTAATTATTGCAGACGTGGACTGATGACATATTGCCTCATTGCATGAGATCTTGTCATTGATTTGAAAACCTTACAATGGGTGAAAACACATCTCATGATGACAATCAATACTCTTTTCAAACAGAATTGATCGTAAATGTAAACCTGACAGTTTGTCAATATCAAACGTATATTTCTTCATGTTGTAATACCTGGAATGTTTTTGTTTGCAAAATCTTTATTAACAACATTAAAAAAATATGTTAGTTTCAGAATGCAAAAAATCATCTCATCTATGCAAAACAAATATAGAGGCAGTTTGTTTTTAAAACTGTAGAGTACGGTATCCTTCACCACCAATCTGTAAATTTGCCTCTAGATATTAGAGGATATTAAATTAATTATCACCTTTTAGTTTTACATTCACAAATAAGACTAAAACGACAGATTATTCATGCTGATTCCCATGTTAGACGTTGGAATGAAAATGTACATTGGTTAATCACTGATTTTAACCAATGAATGATGATGAAATTCCAACTGATTTTTATCTGAGAATACAATAAACATAACTAAATGCATTAGATATCAACATGTATCTAAAACATATGCAATATAACGGATAAAAACTAACGCTCATCCCCTCACCCTAAGCGAGTTGAAATCACTGGGGACGAGTACAATTTAATTAATCCCTCGGTCCACTAATTCTGAGTGGATGTGACCCACATTTAATATGCTGACTATCAGACCTACTTCACCAATTAAACCTGTTAAGCATCAATTTAATTCACCCAAATTAATTTGACTTCATAATGTTGCTTTTATTATCTGTATGCCCCAATAATGGTGGGACTAGTGATGTTTCATGGGGACTAGTACTTTTTCTAAGCTACTAGTACCAGGCCAGTGGAAATATTTCTTAATTTCTACCCCAGTAAAATGCATGGGTTTCTTTAATATGTGTCTGAACATATTCTGTTAAGAGTATTAATGGTTGCAACGGTTTTCCTGCATGACCTGTTCTCTTTAAAGGTGTTTGTACAAGTTTATCAATTAATAGGCACTCAGGTAGCGATAACATTAAGAATCAATTATTAATTATAATGCATTAATATGTGTACCACAAATAGCTTGGAATTTGTTCTGTTCAATGGTGTATTGACTACCGGCTATGATAATAGAAATGCTAACATGGAAACTGTTTTAGGATTGCATTGCTCTTATTGAAGTGGGAGATTGAACATTATATTATCCTCATAACTGAAGCAATATTTTATTTATTAATAATACCTTTAGAAATAAAAGAATATTTATAGTAAAAAAAATTACAGAGCAATGATTTAATATCTTTTTGTTGATTTAATATCTTTTTGTTGATTTAAAACACAAATACAATTAAGTCCTTTCATAAATTGAAATGTTTTGCTGATCACATTAATCATTTTGACTGTGAATGTAATTTTTAAAATATTGATGCCATATGCAATTATAATTTAGCTGATTAACATAAACATTGGTTGAAGAAAGACATAAAGAAAGTAGATTCAATATAAAAGATAAAACATTCTATCATTCATTTTTCAGCTGTTGTGTACCTCGATATCTTATGCATACTAAATCAACACTACATGATTATGAAAGTAAGTAGTGTAAACAAAATAAAAATATTTTAATTAAATTAAAGTTACTAGTAACATATTTTTCGGTCGTTTTAATTCCTTACAAGGATTATAATTATGGAAAGTGCATATAAAATCATGAACTTCCTGCAAATTACATAAGTTAAAACTACAGATAAACCAGTTTTTCTTTGCTTTTGAAAACTTTTCAAAAACTGACTTTGAGGTTGTTGTTTTTTCTTGATTATCATACTTACGTGGTAGAGTTTGAGCATGCAAATTTCCGGATCGGTAAGTGAATGACCGATGTAGCCAACAAAGATTTATTTTGTGTTTTGACACGTCAGTTAATACATGAAAATATGTTTTAGTCACTTTAATATTAAATAATCAATTTATTATGTTTATTATATCGATACATATGCATACAGACTCAGTAAGTGTAGGTGTTTTCTTCACAATTTTCAATGCTTATGTAACATACACATCCTGACAGTCCTATGATTGTAATAGGCTTTGAAAGTAGTTTTTTTTTTTAATGACACCAATGGAGCACATTGATTTTTATCATTATCAGCTATTGGACGTCATTCACATGGTAATTTTGACCGATTTCTTTTAGAAGAAACCTGCCGCCATATTATAGGCTATTCTTTTTGATAAGCAGCAAGGGATCTTTTATATGCACTTTCCCTCAGGCAGGACCCCACATACGATGGCCTTTGGTGAACCAGTTGTGGACACTTTGCAATTTTCGTGTTTCAGACATTTTTTTGCTAATAAAAATCATCAGAATACACATAAAGAATTTTTTCAAACAAGTTTGACAGAAATAATTAGATACAAACATGCAAAACAGAACTGAATGTTTGCTTAATTAAATATAGTGTTTACTTCGTTTTCACTAATTCCATTTTTTCTAATTGGAAATGAAACCCGGCATTGTCATAAACATGAAAGTAGACAAAACTTGTTTGGGTTGGAATAGGAAGTCTCCGATATCATAAAAAAAAATACTGTCTTTAATCTCGACTTTACGATCCTTGCTAGACGCCATTTTGTTTTAGAGGGACTGTGTTTGGAACTGTGTTTAATGAATCAGCAGTTTCCCTGTAGACTTTATTTTCATATGACATTACTATAAACATATTTGTATACAGTTAAGTGGCATGTTTATTGTTGCTAGTTTCAAAGTATGATCCTTCTGCTCAAGTCAAACTTTAGATTTGCAAAATTACGATACTTGAGGCTTATTTTTTTTAATATCTACCTATACAGTCTACATTTTTTTTATTAAAGAGAAATTTAGGTTTTTGAATTTTCACCAAATATTTGAGAATGTTTTGAGACCTCCATAGTTGGGTTAATGACCATATTTATAAGTTATAAAACTTGACTGAACTAAATGCAAATCTTGGTGGACCTTTTTTTTTACAGATCCTTCTTGGCAAAACCCTAGATTATGATTAAAGATGTATACGTTTATATTTTAAGATAAAATGTTATACAGTAGACTCTCTCTAAACTGGACCCCAACTAAACCAGAATCCTGTCAAAACCGGACAAACAATTTGGTCCCAATGTGTCCATTTAGTATAAATCTAATCTCTGAAAACCAGACATTTTACTTGGTTCTGTGGGTGTTTGGTTTAGAGAGGTTTTCCTGTAATAGTTTTAATGAGGTGTCTTATAAAAATACAAATGTCTACCTGCATTACATGAAATCCCATAATACAATCCATATGTTACTGTTAAGAAAAACAATCTCTTTATATAGACAACACTAGTGTAGTTAATTATAGGCTTATCAGCAGAAAACTAACAGACCGTATGTTAACGTTTCCTTCAGGTTTTCCTGATTTAAAACATCTTTATTAAGTATGTGGGTTATTATACTCAACAAAACCAGAAATGACTCAAAAATTTTTTACTTTAAAATAATACTATACTTAAAACAAAACCAGGAATGACACTATGTAACTAGCAAGTAACAAATTGTGTCAACTTTATTTCTGTTGATAACTTTTTTGTTTTGTAATAATTAATAATGTAATCATATTTAGGAGTTTAGAATAAAAGAAAGGAATATTTATTTAATGATATCCCAGCACATTGTTTTTTTTAATCAGTTTTTAATTGTTTGTAATGTTAGAATCAGACTTTTAAAAAAATGATTCAAATACTTTGTTGAATGTCAATTGAAACAATATATCACCATCATGTTTCATAATATAAAATACAGGGGTGCACAAATTGGGCGAACGACCGTTTCGTTCGCGTGAGGGTCGCACAAAATTGTCCTGCGTAACCCATTTCATGTTCACGTTTTTTTTAAAATTTCTTTCCTGTTCAGTATTGCTGCATTGCCACCTAATCTACATCGAGATTCAAACATCTTCTGGCATATAATATATTTAATTATTTAAAAAAAAGGGTTACGCTAACGAAAAGGGTTACGCAAAATGAAAAGGGTTACGCAAATATTTATTGCATAACCCATTAATGGGTTACACAGAATTTTAATTTGTGCACCCCTGAAATATATTAATGATTATTATTAATATAAAATTAACAAACCTTCGTACCCATATGTACCGGTACATGTGCATAGCAGACTAGCAGCCACATTGCTGTATTTACTGGAATTGTTTGGTGTTTTATGTAATTTAACATTATAATTTATAAAAGAGACTTACACCACACACTGAGTTGATGCTGTTCTGCAAATTGCAGGCAATTATTGCATTGTAATAACTGGACAGCTTTCATACCAAGTGTGAAATTAATTTCCTGCTGATTTGCACATTTCTACTTTCTGTTATTGATTGCCGACTTGGAAAGTTATCCCACACTTATCTAATGGGCTATTGTTGGAGCCCCCTGCAGTGCAGTGTTCTATATGTGACTGCCCTCTCAGAGACACACTACAGATGGGTAGACAGTAGACTGATGGAATGTCTGCAGTCTTTATCCCTGTCTTTGTTTCTCGCTCACAAAAGGTAAAAATCAGTAGGGGGCATCTCTGAGCTAACTTGATGGGTAACATTAGTACTAGACTTGACACTGTGCTGTCTTCATCTTTGTTTCTTTCAAAGCTTCATGTATGATAATTACTGCAGGTGATGGCAGGTTATATAATGTGAAATCATTCAAAACTTAATACATCATTATGATGAATGATAATCCGTAAATTTTTAATGATTGCATTTCAAGAACTGTGTATGGTGGTTGCTCTCTATCTAAACCAACATTTTGTCTAATCCGGATTTCTAGGTAAACCAGCACAATTTCAAAGTCCCATCCAGCTTCTTAACACTGGATAAAACCTGTCTATCCCGACAATCTGTCTAAATCACCATATTTCTTTGGTTCCAAATGGATCTGGTTTAGACATTAAAAAAGTGAAATACAGTAAAGCCTATCTAAACTGGACACTCAATGGACTGAATAAAATCTCCAGTTTCAGAGGTTTCCAGTTTTCAGAGGTTAGATTTACACCAAATTGTTTGTCCGGTTTTGACAGCATTCCAGTTTAGTGTTGGTACAGTTTAGTCCACTGTATTAATTTTAGACAATATATACTCAACCAAAAAAGTTTAACAAATGTTACAATATTTGCCCACATTGAATTTTATTCATTTACATCAATTAAAATTAAATTAAATTTGAAATATCGGCTATTTGCTTTGCAATATAAAAACATATATAATCATACATAATGATAATAGCATTATGTATAAGGTGAGTAAATCCATTCTTTATGGAGGATTCCAAATAAAGTTTTGCTAATCTTTATAGGTTGAGTATTATTTTAAAGTTGAATTTGTTTAAACTGCCTGTGAGTAAGTCTATGTGGATGGCAACCTACCAGGGTGTAGTGAGCTAATCAGCTGTACATAATTGTGCACAGGTAACAGTTTATGTGAAATTGCCTCATTATAACATTTAACAGCAGTAGTCATTAGGTGTACAGCATGATGCCAGTATGACAGTATTTTGCAAACAAGCGGGTGGGGATTAACTTGTCCTGGTGTCATGTTTGCTATTAAGGTATTTACTTACTTCATCCCTACCAAATTGTTTGATTGAGGTGTTGTAATAAACCTCAAGTGTGAGTTTTTGGCAGATTAATTGGAATATATATTGGTAAGAATTGCAAAAAGTTTTATTTTCTGTGTAACTACAGTTGAATATGCTTAGAATGGGCTGTTGGTGAGCTACATATCTAGATTATATTTGTAAATTTCTGGGGGTGGGGGTTATAATTATTATTGAGAAAATATTATTTATAATTCAATTTTTTTTTAAATTGTGTTTTTGGAAAATTTCATGATTTAAAAATTATTTAGTGCTGTAATTTTGTTCATTTTTAATAGATGATTTCAAAGGCCTAAAATGTGACATGTGGGAATTTTGCTTTAATATGAAATATGGACGGCATTTTTTATAGTACATGTAAGCCTACATAGTTTTTTTTATTTTTAATTAACATATTTTTGGTGTTCAAATCCAGAATCTAGCCTGTGCAGATAATGTTCTTAGTTTGTTTATGATTATATTAATCAATACTTCATTAGCTCTATTATTTATGTTATTGATTTTATAGATTAATACATGTAAATAAATGTAAATAGATGTATATAATCTATTAATTAACCATGGGTATTATTCTGTTTATACATGACTGGTAATTTGTACATGGTCAAGTATATTGTTAATGCTACATGCTGTTCCTAAAGTGGAACATCTATATGCAGTAACATTTATCTTATCTATCTTATCTTTTATGGTCTCAATTAAGTGTTATTTTATTTCATTTTGTGATTAAAAATACTCCATAAATCATCAATTAAAAAGTAAATAAGAGTTTAGGAAAGTTCATCAATTGCAACTGTGACCATGACACTTTAATAAGGTTGGAAAGATTCATGAACATCGGGAACAATTTATTATGCAGATTAGGTTTCATTCCGTGGACTAATGTGGTGGAAGCCTGTTTCACATGTGTGTACAATACCAATACTTGAAGCTTTGAGATGAAACATGGTCAGCTAATGGGGCCAACACCACACTAATCATGCTAATGAAGGAAGCAGAACCCAGGCAGATGGCGGCCATTTGTCAAACCCTCCAATGAAGTCGTATTACAAACACATGCAGCTTTACACCTGCTCCTGTATAATTTGTACCCTGTGTAATTCAATTACTACCACAGTAACTCAATTACATGACTAGAAGCTGGTTAAGATTTCAGTTTCCTGTCATGTATATTGTAAAGAGTAGCAGATTTTGAGCTTGAATTGTCTAAGATTTTAGTTTGGCCATCACAGGAAAAATTATATTTCTTGAAATAGTATACAGTTTTAAAATAGTATTATGTACCAGTGCCAGCATACATGTATACATTTTAATGTAATGTTTAATTTAATAATTCAGTATCAATGAAAATTCCATCTATACATTCAAATCTCTCCCGTATTTCAGCTGTAAAATGTTTTGAATTTTGCAGATAAAATTTGGATTGGTCAGGTTCCATTAAAAAACATTTTTATCCTTGACAATAAATTTTTTTTTAAATTAATTTACTTGAGAAATTGTAATTTGTATAGATTTATGATTATTCTTACATTTTTTTGTTAAAAAAGTGATAAAACTCCCTATTCTAATCTACTAATCATAAGCCACCCTCACCCCTATCCTTGTTTTATCTTAAAAGGTTTTTAAGGATACAGATAAAAAGAATATTTATTTATTTAATCACACAGATACATATACACAAACACATGAATATTGGATGAGGTTTTTATATCCAATTTGATGAGGTTTTTTTAAATGATTAAAAACCAGTTGCCATGATAACAAAATGTTGTATAAAACAACCACTGTTTTCTTTTATCAATGTTCTTACTAGTTGTACAAGTAGCTTGTGCTGCCATGTTAGGCTTTAATTACCATTAAAGTTAAGCCACATGTTTCCCCAAGATCAATGGCTTCATTGAATGGTACAATTTGTCCTGTTGACCACCATTAGCCTAAACAAAGTAAAATTAGCATACTTTGAAGCTGAATGCGTAAATGCTTTGATCTCACATATGTGGATCACAAATATGCTCCTTACTAAACCATGGTAGCAGATGTTGCCATTGATTGATAGCTTATCCTATTCTGTTATTACACAATGTCACAAACCAAGTAAAAAATTCAAATTTATATTTCAGCTTTGCTATGCTTAATTTCTTTCCATTAATAGTAGGCTACATGCCTTGCCAAATGTTTAAAAATATAGTCAACAAAACAAACTACAATTTAAATTTTGATCAAGAATTATTATTTATTAAAGAATATTTTCTAAAATCTTCCAGAAGAGCAATGTAGCTATGGTTACAGGTGGCTCCATTCAGTAGACACTGGATTATTTCCCATTCCAGGGAATGGTCCATAACTGGTATTTTAGAAGTTATGGTTTCCATTTTGTAGAAAACTACATTTAAAAGAACTTTTTATGCTAATATCAAGAATAGTCTATGTAATTGATGTGACATTCTTGTGTAGACCTTAATACTGAAAATACTCTTGGCATTTAAAAGCCACTGATTAAATAACCTGCTGTCAAATATTTCTTTCCTTTGTGTTCTTCTTGGTCTGTTATGGCTGGAAGACAGTTAATAACTTGAAATACTGCACCACATGGCTTGCTTCAAAGTAAAGTTTGTTTTGTTTAACGACGCCACTGGAGCACATTGATTTTTTTATCATCATCGGTTATTGGACGTCATTCATATGGTCATTT